>LIEC01010520.1:102237-174828 GCA_001925005.1 Drosera capensis | reverse complement strand
GTTGCAGTTTTTTGGGTTTGCTAAAGTTGCATTGGAGTGCAGTTGATGTGATCAGTCTCCAAGTGGGAGATTGTTGAGTTGTGGAGTCTGATTTGGGCTTCGCTGTTGAATGGGTTTTTTTGGCCCAAGTTGGGTGATGGGCTTTTGGCCCAAATTGGGTGTTTGGTTATAAATACCCTGTAATTGTAAACCCTAATTATGAGTGTGAAATTCCTTGTGTTGGTGCGGCCGTGGATTAGGTCAAATTGACTGAACCACGTTAAATCTCTGTGTTCATCGTTTCGCTTTATTGTCTTACAATTGCTTGTGTGCGTTTGAGATCTCGATCCATATACCCCAACATCTTCTTCTCCTTGCCTATGGAAGCACTGTGGGAGCAGGGCATACTCTTTCGTCTAATGTTCATACGACGGTGAAGGCAGTTGTTGACAGCAGTTTTATGCTTTGGAGGGAGTCTGTTTCTTCCTATGGTAACCTATCTTTATTCGTCTGGAGTGACTAACTTTTTTTTAATGCTTGTGTGTGGGCGCAAAGCTTGATTCAGTTGAAAAGCTCATTCGACGCCTTCTTCTCGAAGTTGGCTTGATTGAGTATTATTCATATTGAACATCCTTTTGGAGTTGGCTTGATTCAGTATTAATCATATTGAATATCATGAGAAGATGTGCATTGATAGTGTTCAGCCTTATTTTCTGAAGGATTCTATTTGTGCTGTTAGGATCCAGGCGGCCTACAGAAACTCCCAATTCCTCAGGTAGTTGCGACTGCCTGAGATGCGTGTTCTGCAACGAAAAAAACTCCCTAGACAAACATCACGGCTATAGGTCGGGCAATTACACAAGTTGCCGTTTCCATGAAGGATGTACTACGTGAAATGAAGGAACTGAAACCATACTCTTCAGACTCAGCAGATGTTGCTGGTGGATCTTCAAGCAAACCATCAAAACAATCAGATGATGGAGATGATGATTCAAGTCTGGAAGACATTGGAAACGACCTCTCGCCTGAAGAGATGAAAATTGCACAACTGGTCAGCCGGGTTGTCTCTGATCTTCTTGTGGTCATCAAGAAGCTTATTCGCTCCATCACTGGTTGTTGAAGCAGGCAAACATCAGTGATGATGGTAGTTGTGTGGAGTCTTTGGAAAAACTTTTGAAGCTTTTTCGGGGCACTGGAGTCGAGGTTGATGAGCTGGGCGCTAGTCTGTATCCCCCGCAAGAGTTGCCTGTTATTCTGGCAGCCTCTGATAAAATATCTGACATGGTCAAGGAAATGGAGCTTGAACTAGACACAATCAAAGGATCAACGAAAGCTTTCTCTCAGGCATGTTGTGCCATCAAGATCGCATTGGATGGACTGAAGTCACAGGTATCGGTTGAAAGTGTTCATGTCGAGGCACAGAGCTCCAGATCGGTTGAGCTAGTTCAGGAGATGCAAGATCTCACAGTGGCAAATTAATCCTGCTATGAGAATGCTCTAAATGGCATTACATTAGGGGATTCAAATCCTGTCAGACACGGGTCATTTTTGCTGTGCAGACCCATCTGCATATAGTCCAGCATATTAGATAGAAAAAGGTTTATTCGGTTTGTGTTATGTAGTTAAACAAATCAACTAGTGTTTGCCATCTGAAGTTATGTATTTTATATAAGGGCGCGTTAGGATTGATTTTAAATCAATGGGCAGCCTGATTTTGGCACCAGACACGGGCCATGCCCTTCAAGCATTAGCCGTGCCATTTTTAGCACGGGTCATGTCTGGTGCCAAAATTAAATCAGCCCCGTTTTTGCCTTTATATAATTGGAGGATGATGTATCGCGTCCTGCCAAGGTTTTGATTCATTGTTTCTTATCATCACTTGGAATGGGTCCATGGTTCAAATGCGAGCATTTTGATGAATTTGATATTTTTCTAGATTTCCCACCACTGATTCCTTTCAAATACTGTCCCAGCTGGGAGTTGGAGATGCTGCGGCATCCGGCACAAGGTTTAATGGTCAATAGAACAGATTTCACCCAAAACGAAGAAATTAAGATAAACCATCAGAGCGAGAGGCTAGATCATTTAGGTATCACAATGACACCACAAGGTTAACACCACCTTAAACCATCAGAGCGAGAGGCTAGATCATTTGGGTATCACAATGACACCACAAGGTTAACACCACCTTAAACTATCGGAGCGAGAGGCTAGATCATTTGGGTATCACAATGACACCACAACGTTAACACCACCTCAAAATCGGGTTCTATACATACAAGATTAACAAACTTTACAAAGCTTTGTACATATAATATTATCAATCGATGGGATCCCTGCTACATCTTGAACTCCAAAAGGTAAATACAGTTACATGAGCTATGCAGGAGGGAATGGAGCAGGAGGACGTGGAGAAACTCTGGCCTAAAGGTTATCGTCCGATGAGCTTCACAGCCCAAGCGCCACCAAGATAGAGTCCCAGAAGGGGCCCGGCTAGAAGCACCTGTGTCAGTGGATCAGTTGAAGGAGTAAGCACTGCTGCAACGACCACAGCACCAACTACAACGTATCTCCAAATCGAGAGCATTTGATCTCCACTCACTAGGCCAGTTTGTCCCAACAATAGTTGTATAATAGGAACCTGAAAAAAAGAAGAGCCGAATTGTTCAAACAAAATAATCAAGAAATATCCACAATAAGGAATTCCCACCCCGGGCACCTCATTGAAAATTTTCCTAGAGAAACATACTAAGATGCAATGTTCCAGATACACGAAACCAACAGAGGATCATCACACATGCCGCCTGTATTTTCAGGCCGTCGGCAAATTTATTAATTACTCCTATAACTCCAGCAAGTTCAGACTCAAGAGAATCACCTGGAAGGATAAACCTGTGCTGAACATGAGCACAAGGACAAACTCAAAGTATTGATCGATAGACCACAGAGATTCAACAACCCCTTCTGCGTATGCCACGAAAAAGTTCAAAGCTGCAGGGGTGAGGACTAGATAGGAGAAGGCGATCCCAGCATAGAATAGAATTGAGGAGCCAAAAACTATGGGCCCTAGGAACCTCCTTTCTGCCCGAGTGAGACCTGGAACAACAAAGGCTATAATCTCATAGAGAATAACAGGGCCCCCAAGGAGAAAACCACAGTATCCAGACACCTGCAGCATGAGAACACATGAGCTTGATTACTATCTTGTGTATCTTGAATGATGTCTAAAAGGATCAAGCATCTTAGTTTTCCTGGCTGTTGGCCCTTCAGTTCTTATTTACGCCTATGATACAAGCAATTGCTTACAGTTTTCTGAAGGGATTTTTATCAGAGAGGTGCGACAGGCAGACAAATCTCTTCCAATTTCTTGTCCTAGACTGTATCAAAATAAGTAGCAGTTTAGAGGTGATCTGACCTTCAATGTCGTAAAGAAAAACTCCCCGGGGGCTAGCTGCAAGAATCTCACACCTTGCACCTTGACAGGAGCTTCAAGAAGCAATATTAGATCTTTTGAGAACGAGAAACATCCCAATATAGCACCCCCAACCGCCAAAACTGAGACAAATATTCTCTGGCGCAACTCCTCGAGATGATCAAATATACTCATCTCTTTGTCATCAGGGAGAAGCTCTTTGCTAGAGTATAGAAACTCATAAAGGGAGCTCTTATCAGCTTCCCCCTGCAGCCGTCCTGTGCCATTGGCCAAGTCTAAATCACCATCGAAAAATAGGAGAGTTAAATGGTTAGAAGAGATAAAAATGATACTCCATGATTAACTCCAATTATCAGTGCTTAACAGGAAACTCCAATTTATTAGACTAACATTTCAAGGCCATTGAAGAACTAACAAGCAAGCGTTCAACTTTGTCATGTATCTTCATCTCTCTCAATTGTATATCTAATCTAGCCAACTAGTTGGCCTTGCCAAGTATGATAATTTATAATGCTGCTCGTGATAACTTGCAACAATCAAATGGTCATTATTCAACTTGTACACATTATACTCAAACCATTTTTGCTTCACCGGAGTCGGTTTCAAAGAACATAGAAAAATTCACAACAAAAGGTCAAACCCTAGAACAACCACTCTCCACAAGCTCAAAAATTGAAACAAACCCAATCAAAATTGAAACATATCTAGTACAAGAAATTGCAAAAACTGCAAAACCCATGATTCAAAATTAACAAATAGATTTGAAAAATCATCATACCAGGCCTATCTTCAAGGGCCGAAACGACACCAGAACCAATCAATTTCTCATCATTTTCCTTCAAATCTTCAACCGCAGAACAAGCAATTCTTCTCCTCCTTTCTCTGTGAGAAGACCTCAGCCATGGTTTCAGGCTCCTTGTGGGGTCAATTCGTGGGATAATTCGAGGAGTCCGGTTTGAGTTTAGTGAGAGTGAGCAGATACAATAGCAACTATTCAGGTAAGCGTGAGAAACTGAAACAGGATTCATTGATGAAGAAATTCGAGAAAAGGTTCAACTTTTGAGGGTTTGAGTGGCATATGTTGGAGTTGATTGTTGCTGTGAAGATATGAACAAGCAGAGAACGGGAAAATGGGAGTCATGGACCGCTTGGTTGGCTCTGTTTAATGCTTGCATGAACGTCCGGTTCAATTAAGCTAGTGACTAAGTGAGTTAACACTTGACATTGGTTGTGCTGGTAATTCATTGTTCGAATTAACCATATCTCATTATTATTACCACATATATCTTTTGATACAATTATTATATATATATAATTTTATTCATAACATTTAAACAAAAAATCTGTAAGATTGGATCTTCTATTATATTGAATATCATTATGTTATTGATAAAAAATAATTCAATTATATAAGTTCTCTCAATAATATTGTCAATAGAAAGTTCAATTACATAATCCTCCCGACGTTAAAAAGATCAAATTGTGATCTTATAAGATGCAACGATTATTCTTAATCAAGTCCTAATACCATGTGCCGGCGTTCTCTCGTAAGCAAACTTGGGAGAAAGTAGAGTAGAATGTGTTGTTTTTTGCACAAATGGTACCAAAGTTTGAGACTTGGATCGTTCTATGTCCATTCACTGAAAACTCTCCCTTTGGCTGCCTAACAAGCAAGCATCGTCACCGCAGCCCCCATTTTCAATGGCCGCGGCATAAACCCACTCAATAATCGATGCTCTCATGTACTCATGATCAATGCACGAGCCTCTTCTAAATCCATACTTTCAGCAATCACCAGGTTCACAATCTTGAATAACCCAATTTCATCCTTCAAGGTCCGTTTCCTCTCCCCAGTTTCATCCCTTCTGTGCAACGACGCCGTCAAAGGTGTAACATCGAATCCAATCCCAGATTCCCAATTCGAGACTTTGGTGTCTGAACTCATCTGGGTCGGCTCAAGACCCGATTTTGAGGGTACCCAATTGGACCCATATAGGTTTAAGCCGTTGATTGTGGACTCTGAGGTGTTCTTGAGGGTGGTTGATTCGTTGAAGGCGAACCCGCGAGCCGTTTTGGGGGTTTTCATGTGGGCGGTGGGGCAGGAAGGGTTTGTGAGGTCAGGGGCTGTGTTTTGTAGAGTGATTGAGGTTTTGCTGGTGAATGATTGGGTTAGGAGTGCGTGTTGTGTGATGGAGATGATGGCGGACGATATGGGATTGGATTCTGATGCGTTGGTTCAGTTGTGTGAAGAGTCGGATTCGGCTGTTGAGTTGCTGAATCTGTTGTTGTGGGTGTATGCGAAGAGGTCGATGGTCGAGCTGTGTTTGTCGCTGTTTAGGAGGATGATTAGGGCCGGGATGTTGCCGGATGTGAAGAACTGTAATAGGGTTCTTAGGGTGCTGAGGGACAAGGGATTGGTCGACAAGGCGATGGAAGTGGATAGGATGATGGGAGGGGCTAGGATTAGGCCGACTGTGATCACTTACAATACGTTGTTGGATTTGTATTGTAAGCAGGGAATCGTTAGAAGCGGGGAACAGTTTCTTGAGAAGATGGAGCAGAAGGGTTGTCCTCCTACTGATGTGACGTATAATACTCTCATTAGTGGGTTTTCGAGGGAAGGGGATTTGGTTCAGGCAGAGGATTTGATCGAGAAGATGGTATCTCGAGGGGTAAAGCAATCGGCATTCACTTACAATCCCATGATTGGAGGCTGCTTGAAGAAGGAAATGTTCGACGAGGCTAGCACTGTTTGGAAAAGGATGGAAAGCAGAGGAGTTTCGCCCACGGTATCCACCTACAATATCTTTCTGTATGCCTTTGTCCAGCATGGGAGATTGAAAGATGCTACACAGCTGTTCACGGAGATGATGGAGAAGAACTTGTCTCCTGATGTAGTTACCTATAACACTCTGATGTGTGGTTATTGTAGATCAGGGAACTCGGGTGAAGCTTTCGACCTGTTTAACAAGTTAAAGGATAGGCGTCTGGTTCCTACAGCTGTCACGTACAACATTTTATTACACAGCCTTTGCGAATCTGGGAAATTGGTGTTGGCAAAGCAGCTCAAAGAAGAGATGATTGCTCAGAAAATTCAACCTGATGTTTTCACCTATACAATCCTAGCAAATGGCGCTCTGAAGGATGGGGATATATCTATGGCTAAGGAGTATCATGATGAGATCCTGCTTCAGGGATTACAGCCTGATCGCTTTGCATACAGCTCGAGGCTACTGTTGGAAATGCATCAGGGGACAGAATCCAGTATGTGGAGCCTGCGAGAAGAAATGACTAGGAGCGGGATTCGGCCTGATGTGCTTGCCTACAACATTTGTATGGATGGCCTCTGTAAAATTCGAGATTTGGAGGGAGCTGACAGACTGAAGGAGGAGATGTTCAGAAATGGTCTATCTCCTGACCACATCACGTACACTATATATATCCATGGTCTTTTGAAAGCTGGACATCTCGATAGGGCAATAGAAGTGTTCTCTGTCATGATACAACGACAAGTATCCCCTACAGTCGTGACATATACTGTTTTGATTCATGCACTTTCGGTTCGACGTCAGCTACGTTTAGCGCTTCAGTATTTTTCAGATATGCAAGAACAAGGTATTTCTCCAAATGTGATTACCTATAATGCCCTGGTTAATGGTCTATGCAAAGCAAGGAGAATAAATGAGGTGCGCAGGATTTGTTCTAAAATGGAAGAGAAGGGTATACTCCCAAATAAGTATACTTATACCATTATAATAAACGGCGCATGTGAAAACCGAAACTTTGCAGAAGCCTTCCGATTATATAGAGATATGCAGAATAAAGGAATTTGGCCAGATCATTGCACACAGATGGTGCTTATGAAACTACTTGGCAATGGTCATGAACTGCACACTGCCCGGCGGATCGAGAGTATAATTGGAGGATCAGGCGATACATTATGACTGTTTCAAGAGTATGATTAGTTCATTCACCTATGGTTTGATGGATGAGGTAGATTTGGATGCTTCCAGCAGTAGAAGCTGCACTTCCAGTGGATGAGCTGCATCTTTAGAGATCTTCAGCTACCTATCCGCAAGGAGGTTTGGTCCTATTTCATCTATGACAATACTACGAAATCTGCACAGTAGTGCCATCCCTATGTTGAAGCTGATTTTCATATGTTTTGTTGCAGAGATGATGTCCCGCTTTCTGCTCCAACCAGTGTACAAAGATGGAGCAGCTTTTGAGTCGAAGGGGCTGATTATTCCCTGATTTTGGCTCGCATCACTGAAGATTCAGAAATTTTGACTGCAAATTTGTATGTCACCACTCTTGTCAAGAGCCAGTCTTGGTTCTGGGGTTGAAAGTGAGTTACACAGATACTGTAGACCATGTAGGTTTCAGAATGACTTCTGACCACCATGAGATTTATTCTTTCGTTGTTACTTTACCACATTTTTTCGTCTCGGTGTGGAAAATAACATGTTAGTTTGACCTATACAAGTTGTAGAGTAAGTGTATCAAGTTCATCTAGAAAAATTCATCGGAGCATTAGTATGACTTGCTCTTGCAAGTCCTGGTTTTCCATTTCTAGCTTCAGAGCTGGTATGTGTTGATACAAATGATCTCATGAAACACAAAATGTGTTCATTGGTATAATGATCAAGAAGTGAATTCCAGATCTTTGTTTTCTGAGCTTCGATTGTCTCATACTTTTGCAAAAGGAGTACCAAGAAGCTTATTGCTGATTATTGGTGGGTGCAGTATATTGGCTGTCAGAAAAAATAGCAAGGTATTGATTCTTCGTCTTATATTCTTCCACCGCGCTGCTGTTCCAGCAAGTCTTGTTTTTTGGATTTGTGGCCTGAATCTGTGTTCAGAAAAATGAAAAATTCATCTAGGATGGATATGATAGCCATCTGTACAAAACTTGCTTTCAACTGTAGAATGGTTTTGATTCATTTTTTTACCTTAATACTTTAGCAGATGAATGTTCATCAGATCTTGGCCTTTTTGATTGTGCACTTGGAGTTGAGGGACCTTTCTCGTATCTTGTTATTTAGATCTTGAACATTGGGTGGGTTTCTTTGTATTTTTGTTCTGGTGTCACTCGGTCTTTTTAAAAAGGATCTTTCTGGGGATGGCATGAAAGGGTATCCTATTTTGAGCTCGCAATGAGGAGAGTGTGGTGACCTTGGCTAACATAGTATCTTTCCATAATCGAACTGATATATATATTATTCGACCATTACATCACCCTGCAATGATCATTAAAATGAAACATAACATATAGCGACACCTAAAACACTCGAAAAACTCGATTATCCCGACCAAACCAGTTACAAGGCTGTTGGCTATCTATGCTTACTCTTGACATAGCTAAGATTGTACCTATGACTATTCATGCCTGTTTCATGTCAGCAGGAGGTGCGGGAACTCAAGGAGCAGAAGTGGTCTTGTCACAGTACCCTTGAAGCAGGCGCCCTTGCTCCACTGTAAAACCCAATGAAGCGAGCATGTCTGGCATTCAATGATGCATGATGACCTCAATGGCAGTGCAACATGGGGTATCAATCTCCGCCTCACCATTGAGGAAGAAGCCGATGATTTCATTTGAACACATCCTTCCCTCCGCAAGGGCATTCCAGCAGTTGGCAACGTCAACGGGCTTCATATTGTTGTTGCTATCAAAATCTGTTTTGGGGATACCTAGCTCTCTTGCCGATGTAAAAGAAGCAGAGGTGATGAGTGCCGTTGCTACTGCTGCTAGCATGTTGAGATGACTCCTAGTGAAAGCCATGAGAGGTATGTGTTTCTGAAACACCTTCCAAGGTGTTAACAGAGAAGAGAGTATGGATGCTGAGAAAAGGGCTCAACTCTCGGCATTTTATAGAACTGGGGAGCCCTGGTATGTGACGAGTCTCAGGAGCCAGAGTAGGTTACAATCTCAGTTATGATTTAAGTTAAAACTGTTGAATTATGGTTGATTATCAACAGGTTGAAAACCAAAAGTCATTTGTGTGAATTGTGAAATGAATGTGTCATCATCATGGTATTGATTGATAGGCATGGGACTCACTTCTGGGATTTCTGATTTTGTAACTGCTGTTTGTCACGGATGGGCTAAAATCTAACCCCGTGACATGTGACATGTGACATGTTGCTCGCTGATGCAGGAATGAAAGGATTCTTATACGTTTGGAACATTCTTAGATATGGAGACTTGGAACTCTCTTACGTGTGTCGTGCTGGCGTTTATTTACTGTTGTGATTTCTATCATTTTTATGTTTGGTAAGATTCGGTATGTTTAATCATAAACCTTGCAGTGCAGTGCAGTGTCAAGTTCTGCTGGAGGAAGAGAGCACACTCGCAATGCGGCTAGCAACTCCAGCTCTATGGGTTTAGTTCTTGACTTGCATCATGTCGTCTTAGTGCAACATGATCTGCTTCACCCGTTACTTAAATTATCTGAGATTCTGATTTGCTTCTATGGTCTCTGTATTGCGGGTCAATGACTCAAGACTAGATTTTCATCGGTAGCGAATCTGATGCCAGTGAAATCGCTCCTTGCCATTTTGATCCCTGAGTGTCTTATTTGGTGAAGCTCCATGTCGCAATGTGCTTTTCAGTTTTCAGGGCCAACTCTGCAACATTCATTAGGTGTACATTATCCAAGAATGATAACGATAATAACTTAAAAGAGAATCAATCTCACAAGTGTACATAATGAATACTTTATGTTTAGGGTTGATTTTAGATAATTATGGACAATTTACAAATACAAATGAAACAGTTGCAAGTGACATTTCCCTTGACAAATTTGTTTGTTTTTGTTTTTTTTTGGTTGATAATAAATTCTCTTCACAGATTATCACAACAAAAAGAAATAAATGCCGAAAAATCCTCCCCCTTTATATTGATTCACACATGGAAACCCTAACCCTAGCCCTAACGTGCACCAACGGGCAAAAACATCTCATCATCATCTGATCTCCTTCAATCCCCAAATCCCCAATCCTCCCAAATCGCTCAACTATTTCTCAAATCCCTCAATTCCCTCACCATGATCTTCATCTCATAGCTCAATCCCCCCAAATCGGAACCCTAATTTGGCCGGAAACCATGTCCGTTGACGGCTCCGGCGATCGGAGGAGGCGCGACGTGGAGCCGAGCATCGGCGAAATCAACGGGAACGGAGTTGTTGTGGCGCCGGTGAGATTGGGGCAGCAGCAGCAGCAGCAGAGGCTGAGGCTGAATCCGAACACGGAACATAAGCCGGAAAAGTACGATGATATGAGGATGGAGTTCAGTCCCTTGCTTTTCAGCTCCTTGGAGAGGTTCTTGCCGAGCGCAATGCTCGGATTGCCGAGGGAGGCGAAGGCGAGGTATATGAGGGAGATCTTGAAGAAGTATTTGCCGGACGGGGAGCGCATGAGGGTGAGAAATTGGGTGATGGAGCTTGTTGTTATGTGGTTTTAGTTGATGTGAATTGTGAAGTTATCTTGAGTGATGCATAGACAATTGAATGTGAAGTCATTTTTAAGCACGGTCTCTGGAAACATTGATTTTGGATAGTTATTATCAGATCAGGTCGCATCTATGGAAAATCAACAGATACAATGGACAGTTTCCAAAGAAGTGGATGGAAATGATTGTCGCTAGAATTTCTCTCAAGTTATGTTTGACTGCGGAGCATTTGGTGAAATTAAGTTACGTTGTGATGGTCTTTCCCTTTTTGAGGATTTCTTTGAGAAGGACCAGAGGAGTATATTTGTCAAAGATTTAATCAGGATGTGTTTGTTAAATACAGTTTGGAATATTTTCCTAAGCTGACGAGGAATCTGAACATGCTGCTACATGAGTGGAAATTCATGTAGTGTCATTCATGGATAAATGGAGTGATGCTGGTGCTTATGAATTATTGCTCTTGTTCTTTGGTAAAAGTAGACAGTTTTTCATGATTAGTGCTTTGTGTTTGTGTGCGCGATTGCATTTTTCGAGGAATGTCACTGATACTAAGCTGTAACTGAACTTTTTATGTTCAAGGAGAGGCAAGATAAAGTTTTTTCTTAATGGAGGTAAATTGTGAACCTGCATTGTTGCTGTAAACGCTGGAAAGGATATGAGAATTGATAAAAATCAGTGTACATGCAACAGAAGCATACACAATTTATGCTTTCAGTTTTGCCCGCTAATTTTCTCTATTTATTTAAGGCTATCCTCTTTATGCGGAAAAGTTGATGGACAATGCATCTTTGGCACGAAATATGATTATGTAGTAAGTTGCTCATGTGCTTAGTCGATGACGTCATCTCCTGTTGAATACATGTGGTGTTGGCTTAAGAATTTTTTACTTTCTGCAAGGTGTATTCATGACTCAAGTTTGATTCTTTCGTGTCATATGCTTGATTTCATGCAGGCTCAGAAGCATAAAGAATACAAGCAGAGGATAATATCAAGTTATCAGGTAATCTTGTTTACTTCAAATGGCTACACTCATGAAAAGGTTGAGCATACTCTGCTAGCGATAGAGGTAGTTATTTGTTTTAGTTAGGTATTGTCAACTCTGTGTCTCTGTCTCTCATCCTTTTTCTCCTCTTCCTTTCTTTCTTTTCTTCTGATTTTCAGATTTCACGTGAGTGTCTTATACTGATGAAATTCATCGTACTTTATGCAATAAAGAACTTCTGCTGAAAGTCCTGAATCCATTCTGTGTTATTTTTTCAATTTTTCTCCATGCAGCCACTCCATAGAGAGCTACATGTCCTAAATGCTACAAACTTCTTGGTACCCTCATTTCTCAACGCAATCACCGCCAATACAGAAGAAAGTTTTAGAAGCATAATTTCTGAGCCTGCACCTGGAATCTTCGCATTTGAAATGCTTCGGCCTCATTTCTGCGATTTGTTATTGGCTGAGGTGTTTGAGCTTGCATCCTTTCTTCACCATCTCATGCTTCATGTGGAATTTCCTGCTTACTGTTGATCTTATATCCTAATTTTTCTAATGGATAACCTAGGTAGAGAATTTTGAGAAGTGGGTATTTGAAAACAAAATTAGAATCATGCAGCCAAACACAATGAACAAATATGGGGTTGTCCTTGATGATTTTGGCCTTGAAACAATGCTTGGAAAGTTGATGGATGACTACATACGCCCTTTGTCTAAAGGTAGCTTCCATGTTTAAATTAACTAGCTGGTGGCAGATAAGGTGGTGATTTCTGTTGATCACAGTAATGCTTCACTTCATTGCAGTTTTCTTTCCAGAAGTTGGTGGATCCACTCTGGATTCTCATCATGGTTTTGTGGTTGAATACGGAATTGACAGGGACACTGACCTAGGTAGGTGCTTTGGGACTGAATGATTGTTTTTCACTACATGCATACGTTTTTTTTCCCGACCATATACAACATGCATAAGTTCTTTTAAAAGGAAATCCCGAAGGATTTTCCCTGGTCAACTGAATAGCCCGCAAACCCAGAGACCCCTTTAAACCAGCTTTTGTTGACGGGCTCACCATCACAAAGTAGCTCGACACTCAGCGGGTTTTGATCCCCTGACCTCTCCCCACATTTGAGGAGTTAGGCTGAGTCGCTTACCATATGGGGTGGGGTGATGTAGAAAAAAGAAACTCTTGTTATTTATGAGTATGCTTGACTTGGCACATGTAGTAATGGCAATGCTAATTTTATGTTTAGAAGTTTGAAAGTAATTCTTTTCTTTGGTATTTCCGAGATAGAGGTTTCATTCTAATTCAAGTGTAGGTATGAACCAACAGAAAAGGGAATATAAGAGGCTATGTTTTTCCTGTAAGTTACAGTGGATTGTTTGTTTTGTAAGTATCCTTATGTTCATACTATGCAATAGGTGTATATTTCAGATAAGCATAGTGTTTAGGATGCTAGAAGGTTGATTGAAGATTATTAAGTATACTGGACCAAATTCGTATTCAGAAGTTGTTTAGTTGGAGAAGTATTCGTGTACTATTTGTCACTCAAATAAATATTTAATTTTTCGGAACCTGTTAGAGTGTAATTCGTAAGCAGCCTTAGTTGTTTGCTGTGGCTTCAGAGAATAGACACTCCTCTTACACCCTCTTTGTAGAGATTCTGAAAGTTTTTCTCCTTGTGATTCACACTGTACTCAAACTTTACAGGATTCCATGTGGATGATGCAGAAGTTACTTTAAACGTCTGTTTAGGCAAGAGATTTTCCGGAGGAGAACTGTTCTTTCGGGGTGTTCGATGTGACAAACATGTAAACTCAGAAACACAGCCTGAGGTTTGTGAATTGGATCTAGTTGAGTTCCTACTTTTTTGTTTGGAGAATGTTTATGCTATCATATAGCTTGCTTCATATTGCTTATGGCATCGATACAGATATCAGGGGCGTGGCTTTTCCATGGTGAGCTACATGATATTTATGTTTTGGACTTCTATTGGCACTTAGAGAGAACAATTATGTTTTTCTGTGACTTGCAACTTAATATATTGTGCAATGTACTGCCCCATTCCTCCTCCTCCATCTCTAATGCTTTCTTTTAGCACTTGATACTCTTCGAGGATTGTGCTTGCTGAAAAGATTCTGGTAGGATATCCATGTTAGCTTCCTACCGATTTTGGATTTGTGTATATGTGAGCCCTTATTATTCACTCTCTTCTTTCATGAAGGAAATATTAGATTACTGTCATGTCCCTGGTCGAGCTGTTCTCCACCGTGGTCGTCATCGTCATGGTGCCAGAGCGACAACTGATGGGAACAGAATTAACTTGATCTTGTGGTGCAGAAGGTATTTCACTCCTCAGATTTCTAGGCTTACACATAAACACTTCTGATGTAGATCAGTAAAAAGAGACATGTTCATATGACTTGTCATGGTTTAGCTGATTTTAGTGAATTGGCGTGTTCATATCTTTTCTTACAATGTCAGTCCGTGTTTTATTTGGCGTCACTTTCCTCCTTCCTTATACACAAATTGTCTCACCCGTACGGCTACCCATATGGCCAATGAATAGTGTTGTGATTCTTGTCCGTCCCAAATGTTATTCCCCTAACTCTGTCCCAACAAAATAAGTCAGTCCTACCTAGACCATCTGGTGTTGGCTTCAGCTCTCATTGCCGCCTCCCATTTTCATCATATCATTAAAAAAAATTAATATCTGCATTTTGTGAGCTATTGGTGTGTCCTTTACATTACCTTAGCCACTTGGTATCTTCATAACAGTTCCCTGAGAAAAGGCATCAGGAACTATTCATCGAGCAATGCCAATCTGATCCTTTGTCTTTATAGTGTAACTGTTATTCTTGTTACTTGAATACGTAAACAGTTCGGTATTCCGAGAGCTGAAGAAGCACCAGAGAGATTGCTCTCACTGGTGCGGTGAGTGTCTACGGGAGAAAAAGGAGAGACAGGAGTTGTCAGTTTCCGCAATCAAACAGGTATGTAGTTCTCGCTAGATCAATGCTCGAGTTCAACGTGCAATATGAAACAACCCCTTGTGATTATTGTATTTAGTTCTGATCATTGTATAGAATGAAACAACCCGTTTTCTCTCTTTCACAGGAGTTACTGAAGAGGAATGGAGAACTGAATTCGTCGACGGTTCTGTTCTAGTTGTACCAATGTAGCATGGTAGTAAAGTTTATCCACCCCAAAACTTCAGCAGAAAACCTAATTTATATGCAAAGACCAAGATGGTTGTTTGTGTGCCGCCTTCTGCGATGTATATTTTAGATCTTTCCATCTTAGTCCTTCCTGTTGTTATATTATATTCCTATGTAGGTTAGAATTCTTCCAATGGCTTTAGAGCTGGAAGATAAACTGTTTGTCGACCGACAGGTTTCTCGGCCTGGTTGAATGTATGCTCAATCCGAATAGTGGATGTGCTGTATTATGATTTACTTGTAACTGAATACTGTGATGAGCTGTTTCGACTTCTATGAAGAAAGTTGGCTATCAATTATGGATTCTGTGGTTTATTGTTTTTTCGAGCATTCGAGTCTTGCGAGTGAAAAAACACAAGATTAAACTAGAATTTGATCGTGATCCAATTGGTTGATTAAACGGAAGTCGACATTTTCCATTTAGTGCAACTACATGGACTTTCTAAAATTAAGGATCTTCTTTTCGTGTTATGTTGTCTGTACAGTTGTAAAGTGGATAATTTAATAAAGATTTATGAATCTGATTTAAAATCAGATATATCTTTAAAAAATTCTTTTTATCAAAATTATGTTTCACAAAATATCTGACAAAATCAACCACGCATTTCTTAATTTAATAATATTATTAAATTATTTTTAGGCGAATGACTCTTTGGGTGTACGTGGGCCCAAACAGGCAATGCGTGGACAATCCTGCCAACAAAAACAGCTTAGCACATGTAGACGCCAGCTTTCAATTGGGCTGGCCCACCAGGACTACCAGTCCTCCAGTTTGGGCTTTTTTTGTGGGCCGTGTGTATCTGCTCAATTGGGATGAAACCTATTTTTTGAGACATCTCATCTATGGCATCTCTTCATGTGCAAAAGTCCCCTCATCTTCCAGTACAAAGATCACCATGTGCCTCACCCTTTTCTTTCTCTTTTATGTTTCGTTCGGTCTAGGCAAAAGTTCAAGTTTTCAATCACCATTGGTTTGATCGGCAACATTTCATGACCGTGTGATCTTGATTTGACTATATTCTGATATCATGTTGAGAAAGAACCCCGCCAAACATGTAAGTTAATAACCAAAGTCACATAAATTTGAACTTTCTGATTGAACATTTCTCAAGACGTAGTAACAACTCGCTAGCAATCTGTCGGGAACCCAAATGAAAGCAAATAAAAAAGACAAACACAGGTAGCTCTCCGAGGGGGGACAATGGAGACAAAGCATCAAGTATTCAAGTTCAGTGGTCTGTCTATCACTCAGTCGCACTGATCCTTTGCTTTTCCTACCTGCTGTTGTTTTCGCGCGCCCACCGGACCACCGCCAGCGGTCAGGCCGGCAGGTGTAAGTGCAGGTTGGTTCACATCAAGTGATCTTCTTCTTCACCCACTGGACCCCTACACGAATCTACAAGCTTTTTTCAAAAGGGCAAGGTGGTGCAAAGTGGTTGTATGCTGTGGTGTCAGTTTTGTTTTCATAGTTGGCTGATCCTGAAAAGAAGGAACCCGGTGTGAAGTGCCTGCCCGATCGATCATGACAATGACCATGTCGAGGAATCTATTCTGTGTCATACGTTCGATGACAAGTGATATCGACATAGAGCTGTTATGAAAGTCACATTCATTCGATGGAAATCTGTCAAGACAAATTTCAAGTTTGCTTTCTCTTGGATCACTCGTTTGGTATTGAGCTCTCCTTGATCCTCAGTATCCGATGTTATTGTAACGACCAAGTATTTCTTAAGCGTTTGTCATTATCCGTTGTGGTTATGGGACTAGTACCTCAATGTAAGCAAAACGTTTTATATTAATAACACAAGTAGCTTGAAACGTTCATGCAAATATCAAGTGTAAAAAAATAGAGGCAAGCCACCACGATGATGATCGTCGGAAGCACGTCAATATCGAGTAAAACATAACCTAAGACGACTCACCTATGCAAACGACATTTCAAGGTCCATGTGTCAAGCCAAGAAAACACGATATGATGACTAATCGCTTGCATGGTAAGAAACTGACACATGAATGACACGTGTCGACACTATTTCGACGACGCCAACGACTAAGCAGTTGCATGTCAAGTTGCAAACAAATGCGTGACACCTATGCTACACGTGTCAATCTCTCCTCCACGTCGCCCGTGACTAAGCAAACAATATAAACTCTATAAATACCCTAGGTTGATTAAACTAAAGAGTGTCTAGATACTCTTCAAACCAAAACAAAGAAAGAAGAGAGGGATAAGTAAGGAGGAGACTTGGGACTAAGGTCGACGTGCTTACTTGAAGACGAGCTAGAAGCAACCTCTTTAAAATCAGAGGAGATCTTATACTGCATAAGAGAAGTTTGGTCGTGGTTCATATAGGCCAAAACAACGTCAACGTGATAACTTGATAAGCTTGCTCGGTAAACATCAAAACCAAGTCTTTATATAGTGAATTCACTTCAAATCATGAAACGAATACTAAGTAAAAATTCTAACATGTTACGGGACCAAGGAGAGTAGGAAAACGAAGGAGGAAAGGCTTTAAAAGTAAAGAAAACAGCCCGACGAATTAAGGTAACCATATTCTTGGTGTGTTTTTCACGATACTCAATGTTTGACAAATATACTTCTTTGATATGGATGTCTTGTTTGCGAACTCTATGATTCTATAATGCTTTCAAAGACAACTTTATGGTCATGCTAAATGAGTTTCGCAAATGATTTAAAGAGGACGTTAAAGGTTTTTATGATGCGAGATGATATAATGGCGTGAAATGTCAAGTTATGCTCAATGATATATGTCGGTAGGATCTCATCAACCCATGGTGCACTGAGTGTAAAGCTCAAATGATATACGATGAAGTGTATATGATATGCTTCATGGTATGTTAAATGATATGCTATGATAAAATCATTCGTCGTCATCTATGTTAAGTGTTATAAAAACAATGTGTGTCCTTAACCATGAACGTTTCCATGAAATATGCTCTGATCAATATGTTCACATGTTAATAATGTGCTATTGATGCTTTTGAACCAGTAATAAGATTTTTTTTATCATGTGCTTAAATAAAGGCTACTTGAACATGCAAATCATTTTTTTGAAGGAACCTCAAGGTTTTAATGTATCATGGTGTGGTTATTGAGTTTTCACTCATTTTTTTTTATATTTTCTAAATGATTTCAGATAGCGCAGTGGGGAATAAGACCCTCTTTTATGTATCTTTTATTCATGGAATCAACTTTTGGTGTAAACATGGTTATTTAATATAATAAAACCCGTACTACTCTTTTATTTTATGTTATTCACGTATACAAATATCTTACAACTCTTTTCGAACACTCTCGACTCGCGTTGGGAAGTAGCACTCTCACCCAAGATGGGGCGTTACAGTTATCCTCTATACTCGAGATGCCTTTTGTAGTATGATAAATAGCACGATATATGTTACTCCCTCCGTCCTAATAAAATTACAGCGGGTTGATCCGACATGGATATTTATGTGTGTGTTAAATTTAAAAAAAAATCCAATTTGTCCCTATGAGTATGAGATAGAGAAGGGTGAGGAAAAAGAAAAGAAAGATAATGATGGGTGGATTGATGTGATATAGAATAGAGATAGTTTGATTTTTTTTTTTGAAAAAAATTAATAAATACAAAAATGTTATAATTTAAATTAGACGATGCAATAAAATAAATTATAATTTGAATAAGCCGGAATGCGTATATAACTTCATAGATGGCGTACATGAGTAACACGATGTTGGACGGCTAATATCAGGGAATACTTATGTTCATCGTGCTTCTGATACGGAGATTATGGATGAACCCCTTTAATTAATATGGATTATATATGGTCTTAATACATGTGCTGCTTCTACGCGAAACATCAGCACAGCAAAGACAAAAATGGTCTTTCGCCAGCACCTTATGAACTTACATGAATTGATCTTGATCTTGTTAAGATTCATTGACAGCATCTTATGGTTGTATTTTTTGGATATAAAATCACACCATTGGAACTTCGGAATCAAAGATTTCTTGTTATATATTTGGACCACTTGAACGGTGACCATATGCTAGCGATGAAAAGAAAAGCCAAGTTCAAGTCATGATCCGCGACGGGACTTTCAACCTTGAATCCTTAATCATGAATTTTACAGACTTGTGAATGTGACTGACCTTGTTGATTAATGTACGTCTCGATGCTGTGGAGCAAGACCTGAATTTATTTCTCAAATTTCCATCATAACATATGCTATCCAAGGTCCCAAATCCATTAATCATTTTCCTCATGTCGATTATTTTCTATAGTTTTTGACTAACTTTTGGTGCCTGAGAGCATTATATAAAATAAAGATTCTGAATAATAATGTGATAAAATATTGAATAAATGTTATTACTAAAATATGTTGGAATGTGCGTTTATTAAAATGTTAAAATTATAGAGTGAGATATAAAAATTCGATAAAGTTATTATAATCTTTTTTATTTTTATTGATCAATTTATTGTAACATTATGTATAATGAAAAATAAAAAACTAAGAAAAAAATTATGACGATTTTGATGCAATTGCTCTATGGTAAATTTATGGAGTCAGTCACTTGATCAAAGTTTGCTTCGACCAAGAACTCAATGTCAAAATAAGCACGAAGCAACGCAGAGCAAACACCACGTTGGGTGTGGAAAGGATGAAATATACTCTTACTACTGGTAAAAAACATGCAATGTGAAATGCCAATGACGGCTAAAGCTTCAACCAACCACAGGATAAACCAATTATTTTCCAAATGTCACCTAAAGACAAAGCACAAACCATAAATGATCAGTACTAATTGCTGTGAAGAATGCATATGATAATGTGCTTAATATAACAGAGAGCATTGATGAAAAGGCAAGTAGGCAACTGCTTGACTACACTTTGAACTCTGAATTATGCTCCGAACATTCCTTGTGTAATTATAGAACCACAACAATAATGAAGCAAATCAACTAGGGTGGTTCGATCTGAAATCGTTGCAGGGATTTCAGCAACAACACATTTACTAACTCGGTTAATAATCCCAATCTACGGCCTAATCGAGGACCACTAACACTCCCTAAACAGCAATGAATCGGTTGCGGCAAGTCTCCAAAACATAACAACCATACAGCATAGTCTTTTCGAGATCTTATCAAACATCCGATAACCCTTTAGTCACAACTTAACCTTCGATGACAATGTTCGATGCATATAGAACCTTAGTGATCAACAGAAGAGAACTATAACCCCGAACAACTCTTTCAGTGTAGGGGAAGCTTCCCTAAATGTCCGAAAGGGCTCAAAGATGAAATTCACCTGTAACAAATTTGGATCACGAAATGTTCGTTTTAGATCACAAATACAAATTAACAATCAACAAACCTAAAAACGAAATCTCCCGTTATTTTATTATTACATTCAACTCTAACAAAAATTCGAACTCGTCAAATCTTAGACAATGAAATGTCCAAGGGCCAAATGATTCCCTCGACAGTTGCCCCCTACCAATCTGAACATGAAGATGAAGAACTCTCGTACGACGTTTCGGAAACAATAGAAGTGTCCTGGGAAACAACGAAGAATACGAAAAGAATTTGCAGAGGGTATATCATATGAATACCCAAATGGCCAAATCTGGTATTCCCCCAGCTCCATTATTATTCACTCTGCCAAAATTGATGAAAAGGTAAACATGGCAAAGCTCTCAATTCACTCAAAGAAAAGCTTTCATGGCTGCGCCCCCACCACTCGAACTCACCTTCAACTCCAAGCCTAGCTGGGGCGAGTACAAACTACAAAGCATGCGAGACGAATAATGGTGCTGGGATCTGAATATTTGATAATGGGCATGATGAAATGTGAAGAATATGCAGAGGGCGTATATCAGAACTGAACTGCGATATGATTATGTGATTTCAATGCGAAAAAAAAAAAGAGGGAGCAGAAAAAAGAAAAAAGACTCACCTTCAACTCCATTTTTCCTTTTTGTGTTGATCAGTAGTTATCAGTCACGCCCCTCTTTTACCATTTCCCCACTTTTTCCCCGGGGCACCAAATGTACTCTGCTTCTCCTTGTCTACCCTCCTATGTCTATCCTAAACCGCATTCACTATTATGCACATTACAATTAGATGTTCTGACCAAATGTTTGGGATAACTCAAGTATTGGGCATTGTTGATCAAGATCAATGTCACGCTGCAAGTCAAAATTTATGTGTATGTGAATGATAATTGACTTTTCCAATTATTGTTATTAACACTTGGCAAGGAAAACAAAGGTAATACTTATCGATTAATTAAGTTAAATAATCTTTGAATCTGCTTTCAACATTTCGATTCAATCGCTCCATATCGTTCTTGATCCCGGTTTCAGACACTTTGAAGGTCCGCAATTGTGTAAAACGAAGAATTCAACCAAATGAAGCAGATGATATATCTTCGTTACCCAAGTGGAGAGAAAAAGATGAACAGAATCACACCAAACTCAATTACATAGAGAATCATAAGATACAAAACATTACACTGTTTCAATGATACACGAACTTAACTGAGCAGGAGATAAATTATAAACCAAAATACAAGCCAAAAAGAAAACTAATCGTAGACAAGCCAAAAGCCTACTAGCTAATACTAGTACAAATACAAGTAGAAGAAATCGGACCGCTACCCTCAATTCCCCCGCTATGCAACAACGCCGCTCTTCCGATTCCCCTGCTTCGATCTCTCTTGTGAGAGGATAGAAAGCAAGAGCATCAATCAGGAGAGCAGCCCAGTTGCACAGCTCATTGTCCCTCTCACTCTCACTTCATTTCTTTGCTTTCTTGGGGCTTTTGTCACCAACTGGGTGCACGCAGCTGGTAACAAACACACTCAATCATCCACGGCCACCATCGTCGCCGAGAACCACCACCACATAAGTGGTAGTTGTGGAGAGCCATGGCAGCTGACAAGAGTTGTGTTTGCTTAGCAAGCTGATACAACAAAGCTAGGAGTCGTGGGATTTTGAAGATGGAGGAGAGGTGATCAAGGAAAGTGACGTGATTTGGTAATGGAAGTGTGTGAGTGGAGATGTATATATAAAGGTAGAGGGGAGGCTTTTTAGGGTGGGTTGAATACTTGAAGGCACTGTTGCAGCTTGATGGAGTAATGTTGATGTGAGTGATGGTGGGGCTCTCCTCTGTCTCTCCCACCTATGCCCGCACCAGCACCACCACTATTTATATAGTGCTTGCTCCATTGTGCTCTTTTAGGACAGCTTTGTTTTTTTTTTTTTTAGATTGGTTCAGGATATAATTAATGCAATTCATTTTTGGAGTCTATAGAGTGGAGATGTTCATATCCGAATTAGACACGTATTGGCATAAATCCATATGGAAACAATACAACGTCTTCCGTTCGATAGGCTTTTCGATAAGATTAGTAACCTAACTATTTTCTCCATTATGATAAAATTAGAATCTTATATTATAATTATATTATTCAATAAATAGTTTAAAAAGATTCATTAACCGATTTAAAAATATAACAAAATTCCGTCAATGATTAAAATTAAAAAACATAATTTAGATTATTATTAATATTTTGTTTTAATTTTATGTAAAACGACGTTTGATCGTATTGATCACAATTCATAACATAAAAAAAATTTATATCATATATATCAAGATTATAATTTTGTAAATAATAAAAAAAATATTATAATTATGTTAAGATAAAGATAAAACGATCTATTAATTGAGTTTGTTGGACTAAAACCAGATGCTTTGAAAGGGGGTTGATCCGGTCCGAGCAGGCTCAGTGTCCTATAGTGCGGACTGCACCGCGACCCTGCAGATGCAGAGGCCATTGTGCCATTGTGGTGGAGACTAGTGACTGGTGACTGGTGTGACAGCAGCAGCAGCAGAATATGGGGGTGTTGATGTTGGTGGTGGAGAGCATGTTTGTCCACAGGCCACTACCTCTTCTCAGGGCTCGTTTTCCAAGGCTCCAGGAATTTCTCACCATCCTTGCTGCACTCCCTGTCACACCCTGCTGCTCTACTAGGATTATCATCATTATTCCTACTGCGTGCGGGGAAGCCTACTAGGATAAAATTTGGTATCGGATGATCATTAGTTATAGGTCTCGTTCGTCGAGAAATGCATGCAATGTTGTGAAAAAGAACTTAATCATGAGTGTTCTTATCCGATGCACAAATGACACTGGTCCGTGACAAAGAACCAAAAAAGAAGAAGAAGAAGGGATGCAATACAGTTTACCCGAACAGGCAAAAGAGTCGACAGAGGGGAACAAAACGGGGGGATACTGCTCACGAAAGGGAGGGATGAGTACGATAAACCGTGTGCCAAATGAACAGTCGATCACTGTTGGTGGTGCATGTTTTACGTTTGACCAAACACCTTCTCCTGTCACATCAATCTCCTCGTTAGGAAATTCACGACTATACACATTGGAGTTCTTGGACGAATTTGAGTGCATCAACATGACCATGTAATTATGAGCACTTCCAAGACTCCACCGTCACTTTAGCCAAATACAAAAGAGAAGTCATTTTGTCAAAGGGTAGAGCCAAACGAGTTTGGAATGCAAGGACAACATGATTAAAACCTGATTATTTTTAGTTGTTGATTTGCCTTACTATTTCGAAAATGTTATTTAATCATTTTTCACGTGGTACATAATTTAATTATCTTCGCCAATAATGCGAACAAGAATTCGTATTTTAATCCCTTCTTATCAATGGACAATGAAGAAAAGCAAATCCACCAGAATCGTGGGTTTGCCCCCTCAACGGCGACTCCATTTCCTCCTCGACAAACAAAAAATAATATCAAAATCATGGTGCCGCAAAACCCTTATCCTGAATTCACATCACCATTACACCCGCAGCACGTCACTCATCAAATCATAAAGCAATCAAAAAAAATCAAATTTCAACCAAAAACGCGCCGTTTAGGGGATTAACCAGTTTCAAACCGCGTCGTTTGAACGATTATCAAAGCACACGATTAGACAAGCCATTGGCGGCGACGCGCGGTCACATCGTGGTCGGGGCGAGAGGTGACAACCGGCCCGCTCCCTGCTGATTCTCCGTCATTTCCGATTCGCAAAGGGATTCGCTTCACATCGTGATCTGATATCACATTAACTGATCTATTTTTGGAGAAAAGCAAAGCCTCGGCGTTGATCGCACGATTCTTCTTGTTTGTGTTCTCCCAAAATTTTGCCATAGGATCCCGCCCAGTATTTGGAATGTTGCTCCCAAATAATAGGGATTTGTATTGTTTGGGGAATTGATTCTTGTGATATCGAGGATCCAATTTTTCAAAAAAATTTTAAAAATTCCTATTTGTTTTATATTATTTGTGACATGAACCTGTGTAGTTGAACTATTATTTGTGTCCTTTTTTATTCACTCTAATTATACCACTCCTACGTTTTTTTTTTTTTTTTTTTTTTTTACACTTCATGTAGTTTTTCTTACAGGAAATAAGTAAACAGGAAGTGAAGAGGAACAGGTCATTTTGGACTGGGCTTCTATCCGATGTCCAGAAAAGCCAAAAATCTTCTTGGGCTTTGTAACTTTTGCATGTGACATGTGGAACTGATTTCGATATGGACTTTGTTCGACATGGACCGCTTCAGCTCTGTCATATTTGGATCAAATCTCCAGATTTGGACCACCCCATCTCTTACATGAACCAAACATAACAAAAGGCCCGATTTTTTCCCCAAAATTTCATTTTTCTATTGGCCACAAAAGGAAAGGGGCGCACGCAGCCATGGACCATAATTAGGAAAGACACGGCTAATTATATGTGCAATATACACAAGGATTAGGTAGGCAATATCCAGATCAATAAGATAAACAAAGTTCCAATCGGATAGATTCTTACTTTTTTTTTACCATTGTAGAATCTTACTTGATTCGTATTGAAATCATAAAAATGTTCGTATCAAATTCACCAAAACTAATTATCAAATTCACCCTCCGACTAATTACAAGATCATCAAAAGCAACTAATCTAAACCCCTAATCAATCCCATTTCAAAAATCACAATCCAAGTTGAAGCTCAAGCGCCGGCATCCGATGCTCCAATCCGATGCTCCATTTCAACACCTCGTTCTCGTTCCTCTTCTCGACCGAACTCCTCGCACAATACGGCGCAGCCGCCGCTCTCCGATCCCTCCTCTTCTCGAAGAACCTCCGCAGCGAACCTCTCCTCGCTATCGGCATATCATCTTCGATTTCTCCGCGCTGATTCCGATCCGCATCGATCGAATCCGTCGTTTTCGCCGCGCTGTGTTCGGTTGCGATCTGGAAGATCTGATCAGCGGTCTCGGTGGCTAGGTTGTTGATGACGATGACCTGGCCGCGGTAGAAGATCGTCATGTGGCCGGCGCCGGCGGAGTCTTGATCTCTCGTTTTGGTGTGGCTGGTGGCTTCGTTGTTGATGGAGGAGTCGAATCCGGCTTGTTGTGGAAAGAGATCCATAACGGCCGGTTGTTGCGGTTGGATTAAGCGGAGGTCGGGGATTCGTTTCTTCTCCTTCAGGTATTTGCTCAACTGATCGACGGTATGCGAGAACGTCGATTTCGGACCCGAATTCGCAGACGAGCTTGACATATTGATCACAGGTAACAATATCTTTCCTCTCTCTTTGCTATTCGATTTGATCACTTTTGCTTCGATTTGTTGTTCGATTTGCTTGCTTTGCTTTGTGATTGTTGTGGTGTTGTTTAGGGGAAGGGACCGTTGGGGTTCATAAATAGTGTGTTTAGCTGTTGTGAAAATGATAATTAGGTACGGAAAGTGACCTGTTTTTGGTCCAAAAAAGCTAGACACGTTTTCTTGATACCAATTTGGTAATGAAAATGGGGAGGGGAAAGAGGCTAACGAGGAAAACGTGGGGGTCGGTTCGGGTAGACGAGTACGGTGACGCATTTGGCGATGATGATGTTTTTATATCTTTATCGTTATGATTAGAATGCATGTAAGCCTAAAATTACACATGAGTTTAGGAATATTCAATATATATATTATTTTCGTCTTATGTTACTTACAACAAATATCATATTGATCATAAAATTGATCGTGTTATAAATGATTCATAAAATAATAAAATAATATTTTTTTATAAATTTATCATAAATATTAAAAATGATTTAAATTATATATTATAATCCTGAATTAAAATAAATTTCATACCGTATCATTTAATAATAAAAAATAACATATTAAAATATATAAATAATAATGCACTTATTGTATAGTGTGCAAATAATATAGACAAAAAGAATATATAACTATCCAATGAGTATTTGATTATTTTCATATCTATATGCACCTACTATCATTTCCTTTTTCCTTTTTAGTAAATATCTTGATATCTTAATATCTTAATCTATAACAACACCTAAGCATACATGATGTTGGCAATAACATCATGTATGCCGTGTTAGAGTTGGGATCAAGCCTCAAATTCGACACATTTTAATTTGATGGTAATGCTTGTGCTAGTTAAACTAACAAGTTGAGCACTTGAGCTACAATATGGGCTTGTTGTATGCTTTCTACAGTTTAGCAAAATGACCAAACTGAGTTTGACTCTTTTCATTGTCTGAATACAATTAAACGTGCCTTTGTATTCTCATTCGGTCATCCATGATCCTTTTTGTTCTCTGATTTATGTCTCATCTATTGATTTCGTCATACATCTCGTCTATCATTGATTATTTCCCATCAAGGTTATAATGAAATATAGAGAAATAACAAGGAAATAATCTGTGGGCACTATCCTTTAGCTCGCAATTGGTTTGGACGATTAAACATCATATTAGACTTAACTTGAGATTTGTTGAACCTATCATGGATTGGATCTTGATCGATATGATTTTTGAATGCTTGAATCGATTGGACTATTGTATATAATATGATTTGGCCGGATTTCCTTATGGGATATGAGTTTAGAGCAGTTACAACGGATCCTTTTTTTTTTTCCAGCCTCAACCTCCTGATTCCTGTAACGGAGTTTACAATGACAAAATTGGTCACAATGGTGGAAACAATCTCCCACTTAATTTAGAGAAACTTCTATCAAAACTCATGCAATTGAGTTCTGCATTGAGAGTAGGGCTATAAATGAGTAGAGCTACTCGGGCTCGACTCGACCAATACTCGAGTTCGACTTGGTTTTTTCGAGCCGAGCCGAGTCTGAGCACATTAATACTCGGCTCGAACGGCTCGTGAGCCTAAATGAGACTCTTATATAAATTATATATATTCTTTACATATTTCATATTATATATTAATATATATATTCAAATATTTTTTAAGAAAAATATGAAGTGAACCTGCCCCGAGCCCGAGTCCGGCACTATGTCGGTTCGGCTCGGCTCGTTTACAGCCCTAATTGAGAGTCTGAATCCAATTTTCACCTCTATTCTTCTTTTTATTGGATCAAATCAGTTTATCCCTCCCCCCCTTTTTCACAATTATTGGTCCATTTTAAGACCAAAATATATGCCCATTATGTACCTTGATCAGATTGAGCCTCTCATCCTTTTGAGACTCTCATATATGTCATCCACGCCATGTTTTATGGGGTTTGAGCATCCACACCAATGTGGGATGCTCTTAGTCACTGGATCGCATCAAAGGAATTTGTTGGCAAATTTGCCTTTTGGGAGTAAGGCAGTAGTCAGTCGGGGGAGATGGCTACATGCAAGATTTTTGGGACCATATTTTTTTGCTAACACGTTTTGGGACTTTATTATAAGAAAGAAAGAGGAACGTGCTCTTCATGCTATGAAATACTAGTAGTAGTACGAGTGTTATATCTCTGTCGTGTTCACTTTCTTGGTAAGAAAAATGATAGTGTCATGGAATATGGAGAAAAGTACTCCTTTGTTGGCCTACTCTAAGTTTGTTCCGTAGAAAAATGATAAAAACAATAACAATAACCTAAATACTACGAATATGCAGTCAGATACTCTCGGAGGGTGTCAATTTCTTAACATTAGATATCAATAAAGGATTGTTTATTGTTGTGTCAATTTTTTTACAGAAATAAAAATAGAGACACATTATTGAACATGCCTCATGAAAACAGTGGTCGGTCAAGTTAACCGAGAATTTTCAATTCTGCTCCTACCAAATCAATAGGACGAAAACCCCTGAAAACAAATCAAAACTTATACGGAGTAGTTGTTCTCAGGGTCCCTAGAATAGGATTTGAACAAATCAAACTGGTACAGAAATGATTCATTTTGGTCATATTGTGACCTAAGAAAAAGAGGAACCTTTTTTTTTTTGTGGCCCATGAGGCCTTCTCGGTCTATTAAATCCATAATTGGCCAAAAATTTGAGAATGAAGATCTGTGATGGGAGAGATCCATCACATTCTCAGCTACAGCTTAGCATAGGTGTATGCCCACCACACCCCACCAAGAACAAAATACACATGCATGATACTCTTTATTCAAAATCTAATTTGAGTTTGAACACATGCCCAAACAACTATCAAAAGCTGGTCTAAACTTTGAAATTGAATACCAAGTCACCTTAGACCCATTTATCCAGGTGTGTAGATGTGTACCAATTCTGACCTTATAATAGCCAACTGCTTGATTGCGGAAATTTGTTTTTCCCCTCAGTACAAAAAATTTACCATTTCAAAGTTTTGTTTTGATGATGGTAGTCGTCATCTAGTGGTTGTTTACATGATCAGGGTTCAAGTTCTGATGTTATGAATATTTTCAGATGTTGCTTCATGATATTGATCTATGGTAACTTGAACTATAGCATATCAGGTGATATGGTATGGTTGTGTGTTAGATGGAGTTAATGGTTATCATCAAGTTCAGGAAATTAAGAACTGAAAGTTAAAAATAATCAACAAATGTGTTTGGAATAGTCATTGATACAAACAATGAAAGTATTCATCAATAACACTTCTTAAACATTGTAATGTAGACCCAAACCGACTTCATATAGCATCAAGTACCACAATCTTGCCAGTATACATTGCTGATCGAAACAATTTGCTGTATAATTTGTTGTTTAACTAATTACAATCACCAATATGCAAACCCTCATGTTTATGAGCATCAATTCATCGCAACTGAAGCTCGACGGTTGGCTGAGGTGCAGCCAAACCAAGCCAAGACTTGCTTTCATCACTTACTTTTGCAGATCGGTTCTCACTTGATTCGCAACGATTCAAAGTATAAGGAGCTGCTCTCGCGCTAATTCGGTCCTTCCTCTTTTCGAAGAATCTCTGTAAGGATCCTTTTCTTGGGATTGGCAAGTCTGATCCTTTGATCATCATCTTATCAGGATTCATGGAACAATCACCAACATCTGATGCAGGAGGTTTTGATGTCTCAGAGGCAGCGCTTGCAAGTTTCATGATCTCCTTGGCCTTCTCGGGTGGCAAATCATCGAACACGATTACTTTCCCACCATAGAATATCGACATCTGGTGTCCGCCTGCAGATTCCGTTGCCACCTGATGATGCTGTCCATCGGAGCCGAATCCTGTTTCCTGTGGGAAAAGATTCATCGTCGTGCCTTTGATGCATCCAAAGCTGTTACCATCCTCATTGGATACAACAGTGCTGATGTTGTTGGTTCTTGTAGGACTAGGAATGACATTATCGTAGGATCGCTTCTCCTTGAGGTACTGATTCAGCAGAGTATACGCTCGTGAAAAGCTCGTCGACGAGTTCAAGTTAACCATCTTCTCTTTCGATATCGTTGATCTGCTCCTGTGCTATTGTGTTGTTCTGTTGTTGCTGTGTTGATGTGTTATGTGCAAGTTCATATATGCCTTATATAGATGTATGAATGAAGGGGAGATTGGGGGCCAAGTTTGAATGTCGTTTTCAGCTACTGGTGGTGAGTTTTGTCATTGATATTGTATTGGGCAACATGCATAATTGCGTTTTTGAGAAGGAGAATTGGTCATTGGCTTCTTGCCTTTTTTCTTTTTTGGGGGGAACGAAGAAAAGGGAAATGTTTACAAAAATAATGTTTGAACACGTTTTGTTTGTTGGTATTTGGGGAGAAATGTGAGGGGACCAAGGAAAGAAGAGGAAGGATGTTTGGTTGTACTCCATTTGGGCTTGAAATAAAATGATGTGTTACTGACTTACTGTGTTTTAATTGATAGTATTTTGGATACCGTCGAGATCTTGTTAATCCGAGTGAGAGACGGTTCAATATCCTTTAACAAGATGTCGAGTTTAAGAAGAGTTGTCTCACTTGTTCGTGTTTGTCATAGCTTGTATTCAGGTTCTATCATATCGAAAAAGTCTAATTTTTGAGACGTAATTTTGCCTATGCTAACAAAAAAAAACCTAACATACAAAAGGAGCAACAGTGCACATGAAGCAGGTGACGTTCGTGGTGATTGTTGAGGCAGTTTGGTTCACAAAAACATCACATGGGACGGAGTTATCGACTGGTCCCAAATCACGCGCTCATCGTGTTTGCTTTCAAGCGCAAAAATGAGGTCCATGCAGTACCTACCTATAGGCTATCTATCATCAATGGTTTGCGTCACACTATAATCAGATCAGTAATTCCTAACATCACACCTAATTTCACTGATAATCCTTTCAGCGGACAGATTACTCGATATCGAAATTTGTAAAGGTTTTAGTCCTGGGAGAAACAGTCTCCCACTCATTGGGCAAAGTCGTCTATATCAGTTCAAGTTCTCAAAGAACTGTTGGAAATAGAGCCACGGTTCGGTTTCGAAACGGAATCGAACCAAAATCGAATCGTTGATTTAAGAACCGAAATCATCATGATAAATATTAAAACCTAATCGTTAAATATTGATTCAGTTAAGATTCCATCAAAAATAAAACCGAAACCATTGATCGATTTGATTTCAAACCATCTATTTTTCTCCTATAATATTGAAGTATTTCTTCCTCATCTTTTGATCCACCTAATTCTCATCTTTTGATTCATTCTTTATTATATCTATTTATTTGAAAACACTTTATATTTTCATCCATCCGTTTTTTGTTTATCTTAAAATTAATATTAAACGCTACTTTACAATACAATTATATAAGTTTTAATATTATCCACCTTATATCATATTTGACTTATATTTTTCTTTAAATAAAAGTTACTCCTATTTGGTATGCATCTTATGAACAAAATGATGTAAAAAAAGCAAAAGAGTGGTAATGAAACCATGACCAACTTAAATTAGAACAAAAACCAACCGACATCAGAAAAGAAACCACCTTTGAACTATCGATTTAAGAACCAAAACTATCTAAAAGATTCAGATTTCGATTTGACTTTCTACTAAACCCAAACCACCGATTTCAGAACCGTGAGCTGGTCTAACTAGACAGACGCAACTGATACTTTTCAGACATAAACTTGAAACAGATTAGAGAGCCGTCTGAAAAAATAGTTTTGCCAGTAGGAGCCCCAACAAGTCGGTTCATGCATAACATATGAAGAGAATATGCTTAGCAAGCGACATGCCTCCGTTTCACACTGCATCAATATTGTCTCACACGGTTCCGGCTTCCCTGCCAGCACGCACAAAGCAATTGTTTCCAGCACTTATAATATAACGAATATGAAATAACATTGGGAAATTCTGATGGAATTTGTGGCCAGTGGCATCAACTGTTTATTGATCATACAAGCAACAATGACAAAAGGTTTCAAAACTACACAGGACAAGAACTGTCACGAGAGTACCAGCAAAAGCACGTAAGCTGGAAATCGAGCAGTTCCAGGCGAACAAAATGTGGCTGAGTGGCTCTGTGTGAACTCTTGCAATCAGATCAAAATGTGAGGAAATCACTAGTGCAATAAGCCATAGTGCCTGAAAATAAAAAAGCACAAAATGTGCGCGTATACTATCCGTATATCTCAGATCACCAACATCAACGTATCGACTATCATCATCTAGCCATATAGCCAAATTCCCATATCACCAGATCAACAGCCAAATTCCCATATCACCAGATCAACATAACTAGATCGATTCATTAATTCATCTCGTTGAATTTTGTGCAAGGAAATTAGTCATTCAGAAATTCCATAACATCCAGTATTTGCTTTCTAAGGTTTGAAAAAACCATCTCTGCAATCCCTTGGCACTGGAACAGCATTGTCCTGTGAGGGAATGCAAAAACAGAAGCAAGCAACTAAAGAGAAAGAAACAGGAAAAACCAGTGACTACTGATTTCAAACTTCACCAAAAAGTGCTGATTAATATGATAAGATGACAGAAGCCTAAGAGTCAGCTTAAGCACCAAGTCAAGTCCATATTTTCTATTTTACAAGCTTATGATAGTCCAACGAAAAGCAAATATTGTGTAGACTTCTTACCTCAATCAGCTTTACTGGAGATTCACTTAACATGGACTTCAATCATATCGCCATCTTCCATATCCATACTAGCTGGAGTTACTGAAGAATCGATCTTTTCACCATCAAAGCAGAATACTAGTCTAGTTCGATCAATCTTCACCTTCTCCGCATACATTTTGAAGAACCGTTCAAATTCATCATCCTATACAATAACATGAAGAAAATGTAATTGCAGAAAAAGCCAGCTTTCACGATAAAACCAAAATATAAGGTAAGTTAACAAACCATGTAACATCTAATAAAATACTATATATGAAGCGATTGGGTGAAAAAACCCATTCATGGAAACAAGCTTTGAAGGTAAAGAGTAGACGCACAAGATCAGGACCAGTAAACTATACCACAAACACGCGAAATTGCTTTCCTTGGTCTTTATCTTGGACTGATATGACTATTTTATTTCTCTCGACTGGTGCTGGAGGCTCAGGAACTTGAGCCTTAAGAACTGGAGTCTTAGGAACTGGAGGCTTAGGAACCGGGGCAGGCAACTTCTCATAGGAGGAGCACAATGAGGCGACCTTCTTCTTTGCTGCTTCCTCCACAGCACGCAAGACATCATCTGCTGACTTGGCAAATGATGCAAGCTCCTCTCTTTTTAATCTGTACAAGACAAGCAATCACCAAAATTGGCAAAGAAACCTCAGAAAAGTATCAGATACAGCACATCACCACAAATAAAAGATTTTGCAAAGGTCCCATGGAACTCGTCATTGCATCAACCAAAGAGATTAGAAATGCAAGTCAGTCATGCATTTATAAAACACAATGCGCAGAGAGAATCTACTGCTAGCAATATGTGCTGCTAGAGTAGAACCAAAATGATAAACATTGCTCACAAAGAATAAACAGATTTCGTTAATCTCATTCACGATGTTATACCTGAGCTCCCTAATGGCGGGATCCTCCTCAGGCACAGACACGTCTTCAACCACAAACAAATCCAAATCGTAAATCTTATCATCACAATCAATCACCTCAGCAGGCTTTTTCACTTTCTGCTCCACATCCTTCACCTTGAACACATAATACCATAACACGCACGGACTCGACTCACAAATCCAACAAAAACAACAACACAAAACAGTGACATAATCGCGATCAATACCCCTTTCGCATCGGGGACAGAACTCTTCGTCTTCTTAGCCAGTGGCCGCAAATAAACCAAATCATCATCATCATCTGCCAAACAAAACCACCCCCCAAAAATCAGACACCAACCAAATCAACAAATCAAAACCCCAAATCGAATCATCGACAATTCACAAACCATCTATGAAGAGAATATTTGGTTGCACGCGGGTGTAATCGAACAACGGTTCGAGTTCCTCTTTGACATCATCAACCTGCGAATCACAAAAATTAGGGTTTTCGAATTCATCGAATCGGAGATGGTGTGATTTGGGAGTTGATTGAAAATTAGGGTTTTGAGAGGCGAATTGGGGTTGAAACTCACCATGATTTGGGAATCGAAGCTCGGAGAAGAAGAGAGATAAGAGGGAGATGATGAATGTGCTTGGGATTTAAAATTTGCACGAAGGGGTTTTTGACCCGCCATGGGAATTTTCGACTTTGGTTTGTATGTTAATTAATCTAAACATAATCTTGTGTTTTCAAGGGTAAAAAGGATTTGTGTGAGGGTTGGTGATTGTGCTTTAACGAGCTTTTTTTTGTGTATTATTGATCTAAAATCTGAATCTTTGTTTATAAACTCTCTCTAATCCAAAGATAATTATAATAGTTTAACGATGCGTATTTATTCAGACGATACTTGATTCGCGTCGCGGGAACATCAAATATAATTTTTTATGAAAATTATCTTAAAATATTAATATGATAATTTAAATTATATATTATAATCTGATGTTGATGATATAATTTTTTAAAATCGCTAAGACATAAAACAAAACTTTCTCAAAATACGTGTTGAATAATATATAAAATAAAAATGATAATTATTTTGAGACAAAAGGAAAAGAGTAGAAAATAGATTTAGATTTAGTTCTGACATCAAGATATAGTATTAGGCCAATGACACAAAGATGAAAGATTTAGAATCATGTTATGATTTTGATTATTCATTTTCTAAAACCATTAGTGATTTTGGATTTAACTATTTTCAACAATAAACAGGCCCTACCAAATTTGCTAGCTAAGATTGTTTCGTTTAAACAGAACCGCCAGCTTTCCAGCACAACACTGATCAGCAACACTGCGATCAAACCCACAACAGCAGCCATCACTGTCCTGTTGAGGAAGAAAAATGCTCATACAAGCCAATGAATCCATTCTCAAGCTCAAAATACTGAGGTCAAGAATATTTGCAATTTTAGGCGATACATTCCAATTCTTGTTGGACAATGCACTCTGCATAACATACGCTAAATCCAAAACTCCGCCGCTAAATCCAAAACTCCGCCGCTAAATCCAAAACTCCACCATAAATGGTACTCATAATCTGGCTAAATCCAAAACTCCACCATGAATGGTACTCATAATCTGGAGAAAGATACATCCTGATAGCATGTCGAAAAACTCACTGCTTACAGAATTCAAAGATACAGTCAACGTATCAGGAACTCTAATTGTGCAAAGGATACAACAGAGCAGAAAAGATTAGAGTCAGCCTATCCTCCACCTCTCTTCTGCTCAGCCCGGATATGAGTTGCAGTAAACGAAAAATCACCTATTGCGATCTAGAAGATCATCACTCCAGAAGAGACAGAGCTCAATCCCAGCTGCGCCGGAATTGTGGTACATGAAATCCAGACAGTTTCATAATCACAAGCTGAAGCAAAATAAACAAAGAGACAATCTTCAGCAAATTGAAAAAACCAGCAGTGTTTTCACTACATTTAACCAGAATTATTGGTCCTTGCAATATAGTTCATCTCAAGCCACAAACAAGAGGAAACAAGAAGCAAACACAAATTACCAACCATGACAAAACAAATGCCATATTAGCAAGGACCAACCACAGTGTTCACATGTTTTACTTGATGGAAATGATTTTCCCAAAGCCGATACATGATCAGAGATACTAGGTAGAATATACCAGTTGCAACAACTTTAGACTGGCAGCCTCCAGACAGGCAGTCGGACAACATAGATAAGGAAAGGTTATATCGTTTCAAAACCTGCAGCGAAGGCCTCCATTACTCAGTTTTATTTAAGCTGAAATTCAATAGCATACAAAACGTTCTCCATTAGTTCTCTAGTTGAGAACTAGTACAATGCACACATCTATTTAGTTGCAGGCTGAAGAAAAGAAAAAACTTGGTTTGATATTAAAGAGAATCAAACTTAGCATCAAAATGTCCAAGATGGTCATAAATGCTGTATCTCTATTACCTGATTGACTTACAAAACGAAAAAAGAAACGCAAACAAATAAAACATACATTGTCAAGGAACATTGTCACAGAAATGATTCGATATTCTAAATATAGAATAAAAACATTGTCAAACTACGACACATGAAACCAGCGAGGAACTTTGATAACAGCTGTAACAGTCACCTCCCCTCACATTCTTAAACACTAGACAAAAATCTTGATAGGAGGCTTTCACTTCCATAACCACAGTCACAATCTAATTATCACTACAGCTCTGTCTAATTAAAAGATGAGTAGGATGCAATGGGAAACCAATCAGACTACAATAAAGTACACGGCAAGTACATTTTTCATTTCGGAATTGAAAGCTCAACTAAACATTATTCTGTCTAGGCTTAATGTTCGTCCAGAGTCGGAAAAACTGAATACATTACTAGAAGAAATTATCCTACAGATATAATGTAATCACCAAATTAGGCTCGACAGGAAAAACTATGTGATATGGGCTTTATTGATAAATGATAAATACAGACAGCCAATGGATATTGGAAAATTTTATGTTAAATATGCTTATACCACAAGAAGTACAGGAATACGTTATGAATTCCTAGTCACATTTGAATCGGATATTTTCTTTCTATGTAATAGAAATTTTATACACGTTCCAACTTTGAAACGAAGCCTTCAGCACCTGATAAGAAAGAAAGTTTTCTCATCAAAGAATGCTTCAAGTATATGGTAGATGCCCATGGGTCCCAATGTCAAACACCTCTGAAAAACAGCCAAACGATGTTATTAAGGCTCATGAAGAAGAAAATCTACCATTTTCAAATCTGGATAAATTTATATATGCTAAAAAGCTAACAACAAAGTTGATTACAAGAAATAAACTTTCAGATTTAAATACAGATTTTGGTAGTATTACCATCAAATAATAGTGCAAGGGATTAGGATCACTTGAATTTTGGCCAGTATCCATTTAAGGTAGATATGGAGTTGGCAAAAGAAAGCATTTGCAATTAAGACAATAAGCAGAAACTTTTTAGCGTCAACAGAAGATGGGATAAGTGACTAACATCATCATATGGTACTGAGTCACGACTCTCGATTTGTACAAAAATGAGGAATTTTAGATTTTCAAAATACAAAGTAACCAAAAATACTTGTGACTTTGTGTGATCATATTGTGCAGTCCATGTGTTATTTTGTTTTCTCCCTATGAACTAGTCATTCAGTAATTATGTTTGTATTCCCAGAAAAAATAACTCTACCAAAAACTCAAGCTTATAATAGAATATATGTAATCTAAGAATCCTCAGTTGAAAACCCATACGAACTTAAAGCATGAACAATGCACGAACCACAAACCAAGTGCATAACAGACATGATAAAAAATTGGGGTCATGGGATTCCAACTAGTGACCACAATTTACACCCACGCGGATACCAAATTGATAAACCAACTCCATCAAATCCCAAACTTACGAGTATAACAATTGCATCTTAGCCATACCAAATTTAAGGCAAATGCTAGAAAGCTTCTTATCCTCTATAGAAGCAAAAACACGAAACATAAAAGCTATTCTCTTCATAAGGATTAACAAAAACAAGTAAACATATAATTCAAAAAAAAAAAAAACATACACGTAATTCACAAGTCTGGAAAATCATAATTGGGAAAAAAAATCTTACATAATTGACATTAAGTAACTCACCGCCTACAAAAGGGGGAGAAGGGACAATCGCAGTTCTCGACGCTTTCGATACCACCCCAGCCTTTGACACTTTTCTACGATCGTATTGATTGTCTCCTCTTTCTCTCATTCATTTGTAAGCTTTCTTATTCTTGTTCCGATCATCTCCTCTTTCTCTCATTCATTTGTAAACTTTCTGATTCTTGTTCCATACTTCCTTCTCATGTTCCGTTTAAGCAGTGTGTATATGACAATAGACAGTGATCGATATTCCAGGGCAAAAACATGGATCTGGCAGATGATTCATACAACTCATGGGTTCCTGACAAATACAAAGGAATGCATATATTGCTCGTGAACTCCGATGTCTCCTCTATGATACACGCTACCGCTATGCTCGAAGCAGCTTCTTACAAAGGTCCTATGCAAAATTTTTGTTACACTATTTTGCCTCTGACTTCTGAGTGTGTTGTTAACTAGTGAAAAATTGACCTGAAGTGGATGCATATGAAAATCCTTGCAGATTTCAATTGTTATACTAGTTGCTTGGATATGAACATTGAAAATCAAAACAATGCTTCACCCAACGGAGTAATTTTATACTCCAAAATATGGCAGGGTTTTGGATTTTTTATTTATATTTTGCTTTAACAACATCACCAAAGAAAGATGATTATAAAAAGAAAAATAAACCCATATGTTCATAGCCAACCCAAGACAAGACTTCAGCAACTTTCCCATTTGCATGCTTCTAGAGTCGAGAAGGATTAATTTTTTGACTTCTGATTCCTCATGAATTGTTTTCTGCCTAGAGTCGGTAGAGGTTCATCATATATATTGTTAAGAGTTATAATGTTGTCACATTTTATCATCATTGGGAATATGGTAAAATTAATTCTTCAACCTAATATTAGAACAAATATGACATCGAGGTCTTGAGTATGCATCCTGTATCCCTTGATCTTCTATCACTTGATATGTGATCTTTGTTTGACACTTGAGATGTGGGTGGGCAGTGCATTATTGTCCATGGTTCAAACCCATAAAAGGACGTGTGAGGAAGACTGTTAACTACAAAATATTGTGGAACTTCTACCACCAACTTTGGTTTTCGGTAGAGTTGGTTGCTAAACAAATCATTGGCACTAGACTCAAACATTAAAAATGGAACAGTGAATATTTTGACGCATAGAACACATTCTGGTGATACAACACTCATTTTCCCATGCATCACTGTGATTTGCCTTATTTTTTATTCTATTTTAATTTTTCTCTTATAATCTTTTTTATCACTACTACTATTGCTTCTTCCTTCTTTTTTCCTCTTGTGATTTTCGAAAGGCGCCTTCATTTACTGAACAAAAAGCTTAGGTTTACACAGCATCAAACTTCATTTATCGAGCTACTGATCAATTGACATTAGTACAAGGACACCCATGGGATTCACAGTAATCCGACTGTACTCGAATTCTCTTTTTGACGCAAGATATATTTTGATCCGTCTCACTTCAAAGTACTAGTTTTGAATGGATTCATTGAAAGACTCATATCCACAAAATTATAGTGGTAAAAACTCATAAAATCAAATTAGAAAACGTTGAGAACTTTATCAGCATAAAAAAGACCATCAACAATCGTATACCACAGAAATCTGTGTAACTTGCCGCTAATTCATCACTAATAGGAGCTACACTTAACTATGTTAAGCCGTCTGCAACTAGGAAGATAGCTAGATTGAAACACAAAGAACATCAATATAAATTCATTCCAAGAAAAAAGTAGTACAAATTTAACCAAACTGCATAGACAAGAGTACAAGCAGAAGAACAAAAACGTTGTGGGGAAAATAAAAAACTTGCTACACATCCCACTCTAAGAACTATACCTTGTAGGAACTTCTAGTTCTAGATTACCCGCAGGGATGCATGCAGGTTTCTACTTTGGCACACATGCTTATCAACACTGCGAACAATTAGTTCCAGTTCTTCCATTGCTCCTGCATCATTAGTGGTACCACAAAAGCACCAACGTTCCATACCAAAAAAGATTTAATGAATAGTACCTCATTCGTGTTGGAAATGGCCCAAAATGGCACTTTGAGCAGCAACAAAAGTTGAAAAATAGTGAGAAACAAGCAATGAATCTATTCTCAGTCCAGATTTGGCAATGCTCTCAAATTTCCCCTTATAGTTCATATGCTGCATCAAATTTGAGCAAAAAGTAGCTCAGTATGTATACTCAGCTAGTACTGATACAAAGATATGATGATACCACAGTGGGAATTGTTATTAACATTTGACCCATGTCATATCAAAAATGAGGTTTACCTCAGCCGGAATTCCAAGTGCTTGGAAAGATGATTAAAAATATACCATATGTTTTGATGACCTTAAAGGATTTTTCTATTTGGAGTTGTTGGCAGTCACACCTATTCGACGGCAAACAGTGGCCCTGGGAACAATAAGAAATAGAGGAGATGAGCTTGATGTTGTCATTACTGCATATGAGGAACAAGACATGGGCTTCATCACATTTCTCAAGCGCATAAGGGCTCTGAAGGATGACATCCCAATCTTTGGTATATCTATTTGCTATACATTTTATTTTCTTTACACCTGATTTCATATAAGATAACCAATACCTGGATCTGATGGCAGTCATGATGCCTGAGATGGAGGCACAGAAGGCGACAAGAGCTCGAATTAATGGAGCAAACTTTTTCCTAGACAAGCCCATTTCAGATTACGATCTGAAATATTTATGGCAACACGTGATTCGCACGAGGAAGATGATAGCCCAAGATAAATCACAAAGAGCAGTTAGTGAGCAAAGAGGGAAAACCCGTGAAATTGGAACTCCACTCAGGATTATTGATGAAGGTGATCGGCTAAATCGACCCAATATTGATCCACACTTGTCTAATAAATATGAGCATTTAGTACGTGATCCCAAGGGTAAAAGCAAGATGGTTACACTTGGTGATGACCCCAACTCCTATAAATATGACCTTCAAGGCAAGGGAAAACACACATCAGACCAAAGCCAAACCAGCAATGAGAGAGCTACTGAGGGCACATGGTGCAACCGAGGAAGTAGCGATTCAGGCAATAAGAGGGGTTCAGAGATGTGTCAGACCTTCATGGATCCAATCCATATGCCCAGATGTGGAGGTAACTTCTGGCCTTGAAACTATCAGCTTGAATCCGCACCAGTTCTCCATGGTCACTGGTACAATCCTTGATGTATCAATAGATACTAGCTGTTATTCTAACAAATTCTTTCCATCTCTGTAGAGGGAAACACGATGGAAGTGGTAAACGAACCACATCCATCCCAACATCAACGTCTCAATGAGCTTCAGGTATGGACATCTATCCAAGCCAATCAAATCCTGGCCTCTTCTGCATCATGAAAAGTATACAGGGTATTAATTAGTGTGACCTTACTAAGGCTGTCTCTAAAAAAAAGTACGAAAAAGGCAATTTTTAAGACTAAAAAAAAGCACAACAGAAGAAATCATACATCTTGGCTACTATAATTCATCCATACTGATTGCAGGTTTGGTGCTAACATGTGTGTCATCTTTTTCTGCAGAGCCTTGTGGATCAAGTGCAGCAAGGATCAGATCCCGTTGACCCTCATGCAGGCAACGTTTATGCTTCTCAAGGTCCATACACTAGTACAGGGCTACAAGCCACTCTTGCTGGTTCCCCGAGCCTGATGGCCCGGATCAACCAAGCAAGGGAAGCGTACAGAGCCAGCATCATAAACAAGTCTCCAATCTTAAGCAGAGACTTGCCAGAATCTCATGGGCTAAATGACGGGGCTTTCATGACTGATCCACTTCAGATGGGAGGTTGGGAAGTGAATCCAGGGTTACCATCTCCACTATCAACACAAGATTTGGGACCCCTAGTTAGTGGCCCCACAAGCACAAACCTAGAAGCTCCGAATTTTGGAGCAACTAGGGTGAGTTCTAGGGACCTGAAAGAGGCATACCAGCTTCTAGGAAGCAATCCTTCTCCAAATATCAATGCAGTTCCCAGAGAAGGTACAGATAAACAGGTTACACAGGCTGAGCGGAATGACAGTCTAATGGCTGAACTGTATCCGATATTAGGATATGGTTCCTCAACTACCGCAGCCGATAACCAGCCAGATAAACACCTTACTGGGAACCCGCTTCCAACAGAACGGGAACCATATGCCTCATCCTCCATTCCTAGTGTACATGTGACAGGGGCCAATGAAGGATTGCATCAGATATCAGGCATCTCTAACTCAGATGCTCTAAATACTGGCATTCTACGCCAAGAACAGACCCTAATGGGTCCTTCTACTGCTTTTGACCCTCTGTCGGAGATCTTTACTGCAACATCTCATACAGTGAACACAGGGCAACAATCGACCAATGATGTAGACATGCAAGAATTTCAAGGGTTGGAAGATCTCACCGATCTCAGCAATACCGAGCCCAGGAGATTCAACACAGCCCCGAATACAGAAAACATAGAGATATTCGATGGGTTCGATCCAGATGAACTTCTGGGGCAGGTACATGTCTCACTCTAACTTAACTGATCATTGCTGTTTGTAGTCTTTGACGCTCTTGCTTTACTCACCTAATAATGCAATGCATGCTTTATATAATCACAAATGCAGGGTGGAGCGACATCTGGGGACGAGAACTTTGGGTTCTGAAGATCACTAATCAGATGCAACATGGATTGAAAGGTGATAATGATAGAAGGAGACATAGGCCATGAAGACTAAAAAAGGTACCTACAAGAAGCGGTGAGATTACTTCTATGGCTGTGGAAGGCACAGGCGACGGAATCAAAGAGGATCAAAGAAAACCTGAAGTTAGTATGTATAACACGAGATATTTTCAGCAAGCTATAGCGTAAAATAGAGAAGTTGTAAGACCTTGATGATGATAATGACGACGACAAAAACGATCGAGGTATTTTACTTTTGTAACACGATCAAAGATGTTTTTAGACTCCAGCATTTGCCCATGATCTCACTCGCCACTTCAAAACGACCACAATTAGATCAATATTAGAACCACAAACACCATGCCTGAAACAAAATCCTCCATAACTAATCAATTGTCTCACAAACTAGCTGTGCAAGTTAATCAAACATATAGGATTAGGAAAAAACCGAATAAGCATACTCGAACTTTCACCTGAGCAAGAATCAAGATGAGCCATAGTTCAAGGGCTTAGGGTTTACCTATTCTCTGACCTCGACGTGGGTTTCGAGGAGAACACAACAAAGCGAACACAAAATGGCCGCCGGCGACGATCGGCGGCGGATATGATGAGAGAGGCAGATTGGGCAACTATGGGTTTCTGTCTCTGATGCAAGCGGTCTGTTGACGAGAAATCTATGTCTATATATTCAGATTATATATTATAATTTCAAAAAAACGATATGTGATATTTCATTCATAAATTCAATGATTATTTTGTCCTTTATATATTTAATGATTATCAATAATGATGAAAAAAAATTCTTATTATTTTTATTATAGTTTATAGATATTATTAAACCCTTTACATATATGATAAATAAAATATGAGTATAAATATTTTTTATCGTTAATATTAATTATAGTAAAAAATGACAACAATTGAAAATATTTTACAATAAAAATCAAGAATTTTTGTATAAACAAAGATAAACTATTTTTATATCAATCATTATAATAATTTGATCTGATTTATGGAGTAATTCGAATAATTTAATAAATCTCATAATTTCAACAAAGATGAACAAACGGAATAAAATCGAGGATAAAAAAACAGATTTTAAAGATTTAATGGGATGTTATTTGATAATATTGTGATAATTTTATATAAGTTATATTATAAAAGACATGTATATTTATTTTGTTTACCCAAAAGAAATTTTACGAAAATATTTGACAATATTATCAAATATAAACGAAATTTCTAAATAATTTAGAAGTTAATTTTATAATATTCTTTTTATATTGATTTATCCCATACGAATGATTGATCTTGAATAAAAAAATCAAATTTTCACATTATAATATTTGAAACTTCATTAAAAAGTGAAAAAAATCATACAATTTTTTTCAATATTAATTGTCTATTCATTTTGTTTTATCAAATTATTTCATGCACTTGATCATTGATGGAAATATGATAATTCATTTTGCGATAAAAAGTTACTTCTATTTTTTTATGTGAAATTTTTTTACAACAAGATTAAATGTATAGATATCATGAATTGTATATGTTTCAAGAATCAATTAAATATTTTTGATAAAATGAAAATAATTTTATAAACATCCAATATGATATATACGTAACAAATAAAATTATGACTATTTCAAGATAAATAATTATAATAAACAAGCAATAACCAAAATGGTCACATACTATTTATGTGAATTTTCTATGGGGTGAGCAATGTGTACGGTTGTGGATAGTAACTGAGAAGGGTTGAAACAAAGCCAACTACAGTAATGTTCTGTACATAACTTAAGAGCACCACATCTCTACTTATGATTATATAACTCACATATTGTATTTTTTATGATGTATTATTTGGTTCATTTTTTATCAATAATAAATAACTTATTTTAGATTAAGTATTTTTATTGAGTCTTATAAAGTTCATTTTATCAATTATTTATGTATGTTCAATTAAAAAAAAATTCTTAATATTAGATAATATATAAAATCATCAATATTACTGTATTATGAGATAATAAAATATACAAACTCAATTCCTTTAGTGTGAGGTCCCTGATTTTTCAAATGAGGTTGTTAATGCACCCGTGTCGATCAAAGAAAGAGATCGACCAAATAAAAAATCTGCATTATTATTATTTTTAACTTTCACATAATTACTTAACCATTCATATATTTGATAATAAACTTTTTAATAAATATTGTTAATTTATTGTTAAATCAGCCAATAAAAAATCGACATATGTATGATTATTAACCAATAAAAAACGAACATTTAGATTACAAACCAATAAAAAACTTCTTATATTTATATTATATATTTATAACGATATCATTTGACAATTTCATGAATATTTGGGAGCCGATATTGGCGTCTGAGTTTATATCGATTGTGTAAACCGTCAAGTAGAGAGGTCGTAATTCTTCATCTGGTTTATCAACGCTGATTTAGAGTTGCTTCTTTCTATATTGATGACGGACACCAATGACTAAAGATTAAGAACCGCAACCACCCGCATAGGATCCAACTCCCTCCACGCAATCCGCAATCCCCGCTTCAAAATTACACATTTCAGCACAAAACAATGACCAAAACCAGAGCCAGCCTCAACAACTCCTTCCAAAATGGAACAGATGCGAGAACTGAAGTGTAAAAGTGACATGAACTCTAACCAATTTACAGGCACAAGAACAAAAAGAGAAGGCAAAGTTTCCACAATCGGTGAACTCATCATCATGCTACCCAGTGGAAATTTACAACCTACATAAGCAACTCCCAGCTCATTGCCTTCTACCGCCATCGGCACCATTTAGGGTCAGGATCGGGGTGGTATCTCTCTGAGAGAAATCCTGTGCCTCCACATCGTGATGAGATTGCATACGGACACTTTCAATCTCTGATGGTCGCATGCTCGGAGGATCAGCCTGGCCCGTCGTGGTCTGACCTGTGTTTCTGGATTCGGTTAACATCTGAAAGTATGAATGGGGTCCCCAGCCTGAATGTTTAGAAAACAGAACAGAGGAACTTGAAATTAGTGCAAAGTCGCAAAAGAATTTGCATCAGTATACAAGGATTGCAGCTAATAGGTGCTAATCCACGGTGACCAATTCAGGATGCATAAGAAAATATTAGGTCAGACTAGATCAGAGCTTAGAACACCATGTATAATGAAAAAAAAAAGTCTTTTTCATACAAATGAAAGCCACAAATTCCAGCTACAATCTACGTAAAAACAAGCACAAAATACCGATCACTTTTCCATCCTTTCATTACACAAAATACTACTGATTCACAAAGGTCAATGCAAAATTCAACTTCATCATGATACTGATAAGAGTAAGCTTGGGATTCCAGAACCGCGTTAAAGAAGACGGCTGGGCATAAACAAAGAGATCATACTTAACGATTTCAATCAAAACCAAAGGAAGCCTATATAACCAAGAGAACAGTGAAAACCAAGTCACGATCCCATTATATGAGATCCTTGCAATACAGCCTATACGTTATACCCTATGTGTAGCGAATAGATAATGACATCGCGAAGCACTCACCATCTAGATCATATGGAGGTGGGAAGAACTGCAGGTAACAGAATGACGCAACAGTCAAACCTGTTTGATGAACAAGAGACCAAAAATAGGTGACCAATCACGAAGAGAAAAGCCAATAGCACCAGCTCAAGAAACAAATTTTAAATTGAAAACCCACCTAATAGACCGCCAGCAAAGACATCTTGCCAGTGATGCCAGTAGTCGTCAACTCGGGAAACTGCCACTAGTGCAGCAACAAGAATTGGCAAGAAAACAATGCACAACTTCGCAACATGGCCTCTTCTGTCAAAAGCTTTAACTTTCCCTGATATATACCACGCCAAGAAACCAAGACCAGAAAAGGACCCTGGAGATTGATAAAAAAACATAAAAGGATCCAATAATCAATGTTGAGGAAGACAACTCATACTCAAGGAGGCATAAAACTATTTATAGCAACTAAAGGGCACATTCACAGGCTAAATGAAAATAATAGAGAAGGCAACAGATGTATTCTATATATGAACATATAAAAGCACATACATGAGCTGTTTGCTTCAAGACCAAAAAATCGAAATATCATAAATCAAACTGAACTCATCTAATCTAATCTAATATATCGTATTACCCCGTCGCGACAAACCATTTCGATGGCAAACGATATTATAGGACATTATTATCATTTAAATAAATATCAATTAAAAAAATTAAAATCGATTAAATAAAATCTAATCTAACATATATTTTAACAAATCAAAACTAAAAAAATATCCCGATTCGATTTCTCATCAACCACCGTAACTTGATATTTATTAATCTAATATATATCAAAATCTAATCACTATGATTCTACATAGTAAAATTCTCAATTAAAAAAATAAAAATCATATCTAAATCTAATAACCATGACTTTATTTTATTTTTTATAAATTATTAGGTCTTTAACTTACCTAAACTAAATTTTAACTTTAATATCTCAAATTTTACACAACATATTTGGATCAAATATAAAATAAACACATATACAAAATCTTTCACAAACAACTAATTATAAAAAAATCCTAACAATTTTAAATATGTAATCCTCATTTAGTATAATAAAATAATAAATTTTATTACTATTATTTAACATTATTATTATTTTATAATTTTTCATCACGGGGTAATATTCTATTATGTATGGATATATACTACAAGAGAATGCCATGCTTGCTTTCTCGATGGCAGCAATAGACAGTTATAGCGAGAAAAGAAGCTTACATGATGTATGCCCACTTGGGAAGCTTTTATAACCTTCTTTGATGATGCTCTTTACTCCAGTGCACATAACATCGCTATTTACCTCTTCATACACCTGGATTGTCACAGGATTGTGTTGATTCAAAGCGTCATAAACACTGAAATTTTTAGGGGAAGAACCCACGAGAACTAGAGAATATCTTCAAGGGCACTCACCCCTTTTCCATCAGGAAAGCAACGCCAGAAGAAGTCTGGACGAGGTCGGCCAACACCATCTTTGATAGCATCAGTTATCACAGCAGTGATAAACACCGAAAACAAAAGGCCTACCATAACCAGAAGACAAGGTGTTATGTAGATTTCCCACAGAATGTAATCCATTAGGTTTACTCCCAAGTACTGAGAAAAAGCAGGAGATACCTAAAGTAGCTTGATGAAAATCATAAACATCCTTTCTGATGAAGTAGTAGATCGTAATGACACAAAAAGGGAGCAATATTGCGATGAACTGAGAGAAAACCGAGCAGGAAACTGTTTAGAATGTCATAGCTAGCACACCCAACAAAAGTGCATCAATCTGATCAACAACTTACCGGAACAGCCCAAAAAGGGATAGTGTTGCTTTTGAGAGGGTACATGAGATCCTCCATCATCCCCTTGCCAACGAATCTATGAAATGGTTCGATAATATTCAACACACCATCGAGCACAACAAGGAGTACAAGAATCACCCAGTCATGCATATGCACCTTGAACACTTTCATGCCATGGGATCTTATAGTGTGAGCACCTAATTGAATCTCTGGCATCTTCACAACCTATCAGCTGTAAAATACAAAACAGCCAAGTAAGCCATGTAGATACGCGAAAAAAACACAAAAAAATCCATAGCAAATAGCCACAAGCTGAATCCAGCAGAATTATTAAATTAAAAAAAAAACTATTAGATTCGAGAATAAATACTTGCAACATTTTAGCTGATATAAATGCTAACCAGACACCATCTAAACTCCATCCAAGCAACAAAATTATCATTGTCATGTAACACGACCCCCGCCAAAATTCTACATGAATCAAGCTAAAGGGTGGGGGGGAATTTTGAGGAGGACGCAGAATGAAAGAAAAATGTATTCTCCTCCTATAAACTCTACTCATAAAACACGAAGGTTTCATGAAGAAACACATCATAGGGCACAATTCACCTTTAGGAATACCTCCTCTATGCGAGCAATTAAACGAGCCAACTATCATAAATATTATTGTTCTCACTTCCCAGGTTAATTATACACCATGGTCACCACAGCAGGGACCATTTCCAGATTCCACAGGTAATGAACCTCAACAATTAAACATGTGAAAGAAGAAGAAAAGTGCAAGTTGTCCAAGAATTGACAGCAGCAGCCACCAGCAGAACCTTGACTTCAAAGTCAGTAAACGCTTCACCTCACGCCGACTATAATCTAAAGCATACCAATACCTTCAACATCGATGATACGTCCACATCATTCTCCTCGGACGACAATAAAATCTACCGATGCAAATATGAGATTACCTTATAATGGCACCGGCTACGTCCCAAAATAATTGCAATCTCCATAAAACGAGAATTTGTCGAAATAAACCTCGAGGAGTTGAGGCAGTCATTTTTATTAGTTTCCTTTCCATTAGTATTTTTAATTTTTTTATCATTTCAACGTTAAGGGGAAAAAAAAAGAGAATCACCAAAAACTACGTTCGCAAGGAAAATGTTATTCACACAACGGAATTGCTTACAAGCACAGAAACAGACAACACGAATCAAACAACACCGCAACAACAACACTTTCTCTCGCTACAGTTTCCGAAACGGAATCAATCACTCGCAAACCAAGTTCAAGTTCAACACCAAAATCATCATATCCGACACGAAAAATCATCGCATAATACTTCCAAAACGGCGACGAAACATGGAATCGAACGGCACCATCGCATTTAAAGCAAATTCGAACAGATTACTATTGTCACAGAGATTAATACCGGTGGTTATTTGTTGGAGAGGGCGGCGGCGGCGGCGAATCGGGGGAGTTCCGGCGATTAACGGTGAAGCGAAAGAGAAAATGGAGAGTGGAGAACAAAGTGGGGAAAATATCGAGGAAAAGGGAGTGAAATGGTCTAAAGTGGTGGCGAGCAAAGATAAAAGGGCGTTGCTCGTCCCCTATGTTGCAAAGCAAAAATTGAAATATTTTGAAGGTTTGGACTGTAACATTTCGTGTCGGAATTTTTCACTGTTGCTCACTTTGCATCCAAGACATTAATGCCAATGTCTGTATGGTAATTGCTACTGTGATTCCGGGGGTTATCGATATAGGTGTCAAATATCCGAGCCCGGGCCGGCCCGATCCTGGGTTTTTTGGCCCATCACTGTAGATTGGGTCGGGTTGACTTGGTAATGGGATTTTACGGATGAAACGTCCCGATTTTCACGTTGGATGATACGTGGATGTGATGTCGTCACGAATCAAATCCGTGATAAGACCAAATAAACCGATGTAGAGATAAAAATTAAGGAAGTATAAATCGTAGTCACATTAATATCTTATAATTTCGGATACATATTTTAACTACAGTATTAATACGAAAAGTAGATACATGTCAAATGTTATACTGGGCAAAATGATAGTTGGATCTGATACGACATTCAAAAACATGTGACCATCTACATAAATGTAAACTCAAACTATGACCCTTTAGAGATAGCTGAGGACATATATACAAATGAAACACATAACCGTAAATAAAAGAAATTCAACAACTTAAGGTGTATAAATTTCATTTAGAGGAGACTTCCACTAACGGTTATGACAACCGTCGAAAGTCCCTAAAAACGTTATGATAATATGATATGAAGATATAAGTGTCATATCAAACAATATTGTTTTAATATGTTTTGTAAGTTTCCGTATCACTTTCACGACTCTTTCCTTTATATTGGCTGATAGTTCATGTCTTAACTTTGAAAGAAAAATTTCAAGGATACAACCGACTCAGAATACAGAGATAAAATATCGATCGTCAATCAGACTATCCAATAGATTATATTTTCTCATCTGCATATTTCGTGTGTCGTCTTATACCTCTTATGGGCTTTCAATTAGACACCGGATGTCAGCATTGAGATGATTTGAATCTCCCTGCAAAGAGTAACCCATGATCCTGCCACAACGACGTTGAAGCAACTATATGCATACGAAGAGGATGGGGATGCTCACCGCTCCCTAACTAATTCCTTACCCGTGACGATGACTCGAAGGATAAATTCTATAATCCATTAACTCAAACCAAAGGCATCAAGGTTATTCAAAAAATAACAAATGCTCTCTATGGATCCAAGAAAGGATGTCCATGTTAACCTTCACAGTTTAAGAACACATCATGTATTATTTCCTTTTTTTTTCATTAGTTCACATCTCATAGATATTACAACTCAGGTCTACATCCCTGTGTCCTTTTTATTTAATGATCTAAGGATCGTTTTTATTTATTTTTCTGAGAGGGTATTTATATTATAGTGGTGCATATTCTGACCCATTTAATCCAAAATATCACAAATAACACAATGAACATGAACAACATCCATTCTCGATCCTGATCCAATGTCAAGGTTTGTTATATATATTTATATAAAACCCCCTTATACATAAACTCATAGTTATGTATAACATCGACACTTACATTTCTCATTACTAACACGCAACCATCACCAACCCTTAATCATTTTACACACATATGTATCCCCTTCACCACACCTTACTAATACAACCTCAATGTACACACACATCCATACTTGCGCACACATGCTTAACACACCTAAACACCCATAAACAAAACCCACAGCCACGACATATCCACCTTGGTCATAACTAAGCTTCATTATGTTTATACTACACACACTTAACACACTAACTCCAACTACACACACAGCAAGGAAGCCCACAACATCAATGTTATACTCCTTTCTACATAAAATAAACCTATAGCAACAACACATATCACAAGCAAGGCCTTGATCACACACACAAGGCCTCGGTCACACACATACGGCCGCACACACTCACAGCAGCACACAAGATCGCGTCCTGCACATATATACGTACACACGCACGTATGAGTTGATGACGCGGTGATAGTGATGATGATGGCGAGGCGTGCTGGTGGCTATGACGATGATGATGATCATGAGATGGTGATGACAATGTGGGAAAGAGAAGAGAGGGAGTTATGGGATGGTAATTGGCAGTGGCGGAGCTTGGTGGCGAGTGGAGATGGAGCAGTCGTTGTGTAATTTATGTATTTTAATCTAATATATATTACTGGATGATCAGACATAATTTGATATAAAAGACAAGATTTGTATTTATGGATTTAGAATAATATAAAATATGTAAATATTGGAAAATATGTGGGACGGAAGGAGTATTTTCTAACTTTGAACTATTTCATTCGTATTGATGAAGTAAACGAATCATTCGAATTAAGTCACGCTAAACTTACATTGATGATATCCCTTATATCTTGGATGATATAGTCACGTTTTGAGTTCACTTGATATCATAAATTTTCATCTTATTCATATCTTTGGTTTGATTTTATTCTTTTAATATATATATATTTGATACAATATGATTATCTTTGATGGTAAAACAATTTGATTATATTTGTTAATTATTTGGCTCAAATTTTTCATACGCTTAATAATAATAATTTTTTTAACAATCATATATAAATAAATAAATAATTAATATATTTAAATCAAAAAGATGTTGATATTTACATACCTATTATTCAATAAAAAAATGACACATGAAGAACTAATCAAAAAAATTTCTGTATTTATATTATATATTTATAAAGATTCATTATACTCATAAGCATGATGATTGATGACTTTGTTTTGCTGATGAATACTGATCAGGACTAGTGTTTGAAATAAATCGCATGTTGACTATCCCATGATAGAGATAGATCCAAAGTTATGTCGGCAGGACAAAACCATGGGCCAATACAAAGATAGCCATTCATCGCCCATATTGTTAACGGACTCAAAGGCAAGGTGCTGGGCAACGTGGGTTGGATTGGATCACAGAAAAATGACCAGTTGGTTCATTAGAACTGCAACACCACAATCCAATTGTAAACAAGAAACAAGATATTTTGTCATGGATGTGTGAAAACAACGGAATATAAGAAACAATGCAACTGAATGTGCAAATGTTGGAACACTCTTCATGATTATGATGATTTTTCTGACAATATTTGTCAAGAGGTAGTGTACATGGGGAAACCCTTTTTTTTTTTTTTCTCAAAAAAGAAACTTCCGAAAGATTTTCTTTGATCAACTAAATAATACGCAAACCCGAAAAACTTTTTTAACTCAGTTTTCGCAGACGGACTCACCACCTCAAAATATCTCGACATTCAGTGGGTTTTGATACTCTGACCTTTCCCACAAACCCTGTTTAATCATACTACAGACTGATATACTCCACTATAGTTTATCGACCTCTTTTCATATCGTACACTGATTTTAAATATGAATCCATGTTTCTCGCTGTGAAATCTGTTCAATTGATATTAGTACAGCTAGCATCATCACAAGGGAGGATTTTTAGGGCTGTTCAAGTTCACATGATCTCCAAAACTCCAGCTTGATAATAAGAGGATGTAGCAGTCCAATGCACTCGCATAGAACCCAAAGCAAAGCAGCACACATGCTCGTGAACTAGCCCCGGTCATATGATCATGTGCCCTAGACATGAAACCCCAAGTCCCTCAATCCCACACTTCGAAGCCGCATGTTGAATGAGAAACAAATCCAAGTAGTACGATTTGATATTAGTATCATTCTTACAAGTTCGTTTCACAATGTGATCCTTGTATTAGAGACGACGATCACAGTTACCGTCAGGGCGATGAACATAACTTGGACGGTAACAATGAAAAAGTCCAATGATGATAGGTATTTTGACAAAATTATTGTTATATTTTGGATATGAATAGTATCAAAACATTAAATTTGCCTATTATGTTTCAATGGTAAATATAATATATTTTGACAATCATCTTTGATGAATGGTGTGTGTTTTTTGTTTACTTTGGATATTTTAATTATTTAAACCCCACCTTTTTAGACTAGCTAAAATATGACTTTAGTCATATTTATTGTCAAATATGATCATACATTTGGCTAAAGACATAATTTAGTAAATAAAAAATAACCATTGAAATAGATTATTTTAGAACAATTACTATATTTTGAGAATAACCATGGTTTGGCATTGGACTTACCCTGACAAGAACAGAATCAGTATATATGTGAAGAATAGGGTTTTCTTACTTTTTTAGACCTTTTTATAAACAAATTAATTATTAAATTAGATCTTTTTTCATAAAATAGTGAGAAAAGACATCCTACATCATTCCAAAAACACACCCTGCACCTTTAGTTGGAATGAAGACGCAGGGCGTCTTTAATCGTCTAGGACAATTTGCAAACAATGATCTTGCTGTTGATCTTTCCATCGTCTTTAGCTGTCTAGCAGAATGATATTCTTTATGAAACCTGTAATGAGAATTAACTTGTTTATGATCTTATTTGGAAATTTTATTTGTAAAAAGACCTCATAAAGAAAAAAAATCCATGACGAACACTTATAAATGAAACTTACATTTATCTCTCTCTTTGTAATATGTAATCCGATGTTACATATTAAAAATGTCTTGTATTATGTTTTATGTGTTATCGTTTCATACATAATCTCTATGTTTCTTAATGATTTTATTTATCGTTTTCATTCTATCTGTCATTTTATAGGAATATGAACTTCATCAAAGTAGAAATAAAAAATTATACGTCAGAGAGACTTAATTCTCCGATTCGATGGACAACTAAGAATATTTCAGATACATTTACTGAAAGACTCTTATACCTATTGGTGGTCAAGATTCGAGTGCAGGATGACGCTTTCAAAGCGAACTCCAAAATGAAAATTAGATACTCGATCAAAGATTCTCTCGATCTGAATTACATCAAAATCGATTCTAAAAAAATTGATTTTATCTTCTTCCTTGTTGTCATTCAATGGCCAATCAATTGAACTTTATGTTACCCAGAACGATTACAAGAGGACAAAGATGTACAGAAGATTAAGATTTTGAAAGAAAATTGCCAATGCATACCGTCCACAAATTGGAACTTGAGGTTTTATACCGTATGAGATTACGAATGATCAATATTGAACTTGACGTTATATGATCGTACAAATGTACGAGATCGACGTCGACAATCACGGAGTTCCTACATGGTCGACGATGAATCTCACAGGCAACTACAAACCTTCAAGCTCAAGTACGAGTTCAGAGAAAATTATTGTTCATCTATACTATGGAGGAAACCAAAACACGACATCGAGAGGCACAACACGTGACTAATCTTTTTATGATGATAAATTGATTTTTTTAACAGTTAATGTATATGACTCTCTTCAATTCATAAAGAATTGTATCCTTTTTCTTGAGAATGATTCTGCAGCGTGAAAAACTACATCTACAAACATACAACCACAAATCGTTGAAAATATCAAACAATTAGGACAGATGAGGTGCTAGAAGAAATTCTTCAGGAACACATGAGAGACGGAACAAATCTAATATTCTTAGTTCGTAAATATGAATTTTTTTAATTAATATGATGAATATCGAAAAGATTATCCATATATTTAAGGTATTTATAATTAATAAAAAATATTCGTATGTTTATTTATAATTAAACAATCATATCATCCATATATCATGTTAGAACTTTTTAAATTATATAAATATAATCATAATATTTGATCAATCATATTTTTTAAGCTGATTTTTTGAATGAATCTTTTGTGCTCTATAATCCATTATTTATTTAAAAATCGATTTTGAATAATATAATACAAACAATGCATACAAATATTAATATATGATTTAAAATCTTAAATGAATTTATCTATAAATGTTATATTTTCAACATAATATATGATTGAATCGGATTTTATTAATTGCATAAGACGATAATTAAATTTTAAAATTTTTTATATCACATAAATATAATTATTTTTGACTTTACATAATACTGTAATCTATTATGATATTTTATCGTGCATCGCACGGATTATTAATAAATAAATAAATAACAATGCTTAAAATATTTTCACTGAATTATAATGTTATTAATGGATGTTGATGTGAGACTATTTTTCTAATCAATAAAAGACATCTACGTCTTTACAAAGACGTTTTGCGTCATTAACTCAATCAAAGACGTTCTGCGTCTTTTTCTGACGTTTTTTTTTTTTTAAATCTAATTTGCTTATTAATTTGTTTATAATTCTAATTTGGTAATTTTATTTGACGGCCCAAGGGAATCCTTCAAGAGGGTCCCAAAAATCACCTACCATTTTTATATTACTTTTCTTCTATTGCGAGCAGTGAAAAGTGATCTGTTCCATGTGAGCATCAGAGCTGCTTCACCCTCAAAAAGAGAACAAGGAAAAACCAGGAAAAAGACTCTGGAAGCTGGCGAGGGGTCCTCATGGTACCCGAAATGTCTCGCCAACTGGCTCAGCTTGGCGGTCTACTTGGAAGACCGCTATTAATATAATCAAATATTAAATATTAAAAAATATTTCTATAAATAGGATATATAACCTTATCCCTATATCTATATAAAAAGATGGTTCTGGTGTCATTAGGTGTAGAACACTTAACTTATGAATGGAAAGAAAACAATTTATCATTGAATCAACTCTTCCTCTATCTTCCCCTATCTTGATACACTAGTTGATGCAGGCTTGAAATTGGTCTATAGCACCATTATCCCAACAAAAATGCCTAACAATGCATGTAACGTTTCTGAGGAGTTCTACAGCAAAAGGCTATCTTTAACAGAAACTGAAACTAATACTCCAAGCATGTTTTATAAGACATAGCTCCAACCCATCGTTCAAGCGCGCAGAAACCAAGTTAGTTCAGCAATGCCTCTACATTATATTACATTCACTACTAACATGAAGACCAATAGAGCAAACAATGATCGACTTCCTGAGTTCATGGAATGATCTAGGATCCATTCTATATATTTGACATTGAGACGAGAATGTACCACACAATAAGAAGACGATCTCTAGTATTTATTCACTATCATAGACACATATCACACACATCAATAGCAAACAACGAAGAAAGCAAACTGAAATGAAAATACAACGGCATATACGATTTCTTCAAAATTGATACGAGTTACCTGCAACGATCGTGAACCTCAGGCCTGCTGCTTGACAGAATCAGTTGGAATCTGAGCAGAAGAATCGGTAGATACCACTGCAAGCGGGGAGGTAATGGTGTGGTATGGAGCAGCCAACTGCGGTTGCAAAACCTGATGAGGGTAATATAGCTGTGTCTTTGTCTGATCAGCAGTTTCATAAGCATAAGAACCAGCAGCATCAGATGCAGGAGGGATAGACCCAGATGGTTGATGAATGTGAGAATAGCCCACAAAATGTTGCTGTTGCTGCTGAGTAAGATGCTGATTCGATGGCACCTGAGCATGCGGTGGAGTTCCACCAGCTGCCGTCATGTAAACACCACCAGCCATCTCTGACTTCTGAGCGACCAGATTTCTGGTAGGGTTGTAGGATGCGGACATTGACATCATGGTTGGATTTGGAGGTGCTTGACCCCCGCTAGCGGGCATGACATTAGCTGTATCTGGGAAATTGTATGCTTGAGGCTGCCCAGCCGGCATATAGAACATAGGGTACTGCCCCTGGTGATGGTGAAGCTGGGGATGCTGAGATGCATAAACGGGATAGTAGGTCGAGAAAGGCGACCCCCCAGCTGGAGTAAGATGAGCATACTGTGGAGCAACTTGGATGAACGGCTGCCTTTGCTGCTGCTGTTCGTGCTGAAGCAGTTGCTGCTGCTGCTGTTCGTGTTGAAGCAGTTGCTGCTGCTGCTGCTGCTGTTGTTGAAGCAGTTGATGTTGCTGCTGTTGTTGAAGCAGTTGTTGCTGCTGCTGCTGTTGTTGAAGGAGCTGATGCTGTTGCTGTTGATGAAGCAGTTGTTGCTTTTGTTGCTGCAGATCATGATGGGAAGCCAAGCCGTAGCTGCTGGTTGGATTCTGCTGCATCTGCACCAGGATTCTCGGTTCCGATACATCAACAGCCTTTGCGTCCACAAGGTCTGTAGCAAGCCTGTTGCCTGAGGCAGGAGTTTGACCACTTGGTTCCTGATAGATCATTGACTTCTGGTGAGACAGAACACCGGAGAGACTGCTATCACTGCATTACACACAACAAGAAGCAAGAGCCCTTCAAAATCAATAAAACGTATATGAAACACAAATTTCACGCAATGCACATTCGATTGCAACAAGCTAAAGGGCTTATACTGGTTAAGATCTTGCTCAAAGCACGAGCTGAGAGGTCATATCAAGTTGCTTAGTTCCCTGAGACACATATTCAAAGCTGAGATCACACAAATCAGATCATATCTTTTGGAAACAGGCGTTGTTGATCAAGTAGCAGGTGCCTAATCAGGGAAAAGATCGTGATCATTAGCTGATATTGCACACCAGGTACACAAGGCTCAACTCCACAGCTAAATGAGACTATTCTCATCTAAAACAGCAACTGAATGATTCCCATAGCAACCAAATTCGACAAGCAAAGCATCAAAAGATGCCAACAAGCAGTCAAAACGCAGGAAGAGAAAAGGCTTCCTGCAACAAAAATGAGCATACTGATAATTCAGACCCAAAAGCAATCACAATTCACTTTGGATCCAATCAAAGTCTGAATTGGAATCCTAGGAAATCGAAGATACCTAGCAACCGAATCAGGCGAAGGCAGATCACTGCCGCCGCCACCAGCGATCTTCGGTTGCGACTGGGAAGACACCATCACCTGCACATTCTGCGCCACAGCCGCCTTCCTATACACCATCGGAACACCCTGATCCGACCTCTCATCATCCGACACAACTCGATTCACATACTCCTCGCTTCTAGCCCCCACCGAGGCAGCATTCACCGGAGCAGGCATCACAACCAGATCATCATCCTGTTTCACTTGCACATCCACACCGACTCTCAATTCCGAAAACTGATCCTCAATTCCCACAATTCTCTGATCCGAAACCCTAACCTCTCCTCCTCCTCCACCATCATCACCACTAACCCTAGCTGGTGCCACATTCGCATTCGACGGCGATGAAGAAGTCGATCCAAACGAAGAAGTCGTATCGATCATCGGCGAATCCGGCACCGAATGAACATCCTGATAACTATTCCCATTCCCATTCTCCCTCGATTTCCCCTGATCCGACTCCACAATCACCTTCTCCTCGAGTCCGAGCAAACAATTCACGGAATTCGGATCCGAAAATCCTCGCCTCAACCCGATCCCGCTCATCCCCGCTCCCAATCCTCCATTCAACGCCTCAACAAACCAATCCCCGTTCTTCGCCGCCTCAACAACCGATCCCGCTCCCTTCGCTGACCCACCAAACAAGAAGATCCGAAGCCGTCCAGGCCGTAGGATCCGATCGTACTCGTCGATCATGTTCTCGAGATCCTCGTCCGTGGAGACCGTGATCAGCGAGTCGAGATCCTCGCTCGGGAGCTGGTACTTGAGCGCAAACGGCTTCCCGTCGAGGAGGAGATCGGAGAGGCGGGAGACGAGGGACATGAGCGTTGTGCAGCGGTCGACGACGACGATGCGCGTGTCACCGCCGACGTAGCAGAGGGACTTGTCGTGTGGTCGAGGGACGATGTGGCCGCCGTAGCTGCACATGAGGCGGAGCTTTGGGGAGGATTCGTCGGACGTGGTCGTGGAGGAGTCGATGGTGTCGCCGGTGGAGGTGATCGGCAGCGGCGGTTCCATGGTGAGTTGATTTTATTTTATTTTGGTTTTTTTTTGTTGCTATTTTGGATATTTTTGGGGTTTGGGTTTTGGTGAGTGGTGTGATAGGTGGGAGTGGGGACCGGAGATATTTAGTGGAGAGGTGTGTGATGGAGTGTGTGGGGCCAATTTTTTCTCAATGATGATTATGATTGTGATTTGTTTAAGTTGTGATTAATTAAATTAAAGTGTGGGCAAGATCAAGGGAAATGGGGTTTAAGGGGAGGTTAATTTGGAGATTAAAAATGTGTTTATTGATCGTCATGGAACTGATGGAGCTATGTGGTGTTATCATGGTCATTGAGTTCACCAAATCTCAGCAAGTCCAATGCACAAGTAAAATGACTGTTATAATCAAAATGATTGCATTGTTGAAACTTAAATATAACATGGGATGGTTAAGAAATATTAGCATTTTTTAACAAAATTGCATTATTTATCAACAGAATATAGCTAGGTATAAATAAAAATGATTATGATAGTTGAATCTTTTCTGAGTTTGTAAAATAATTGATAATATTTTATAGAATATCAAATTCGATAATTATCCCAATACGATAAAAAGTAATAATGATATCCTTGTTGGAAAAGGGATTCATATGAGTATTCTTCTTCTTAATCAATCTATGGAGGAAAAATTGATCAAGGGTTGACTCTATCAAGTTTGAAATTCGAAAAAAAATTCATCTCCAACCAGAGGATTTGTCGGGAGATTTGCTGTGTATTTATTTATTTTGTTTTATTTTTACTTATATACGAGGGTTTGTGAACTGGAAAAAAAACGAAGATGTATACAATCTAGTTCAGCCTATTAGGCATGACATGGAAACTCTTTCCAAACCTTCGCATCTATATTCTATGCAGTATGTCTCAACGTAGTATATCTAGCAATTGCTAGACAAAATGAATTGGACGCAAGCTACCATCATCACCATTCCACAATAAAAAAAACTATGCATCCATCCAATGCCTAACATCTGTTTTCACGAGCCCATACTAAAACGTTGATTATATCCAATACAAGTCATGAACAAAAGAAGCCAATGCAACCAGGGTAGAAAAACAAGTCTAATATAATATGGTCATGGCATCACCGTAATGCACTCCTAAGCGAGGATAAACACGTCGTATATTTCTACGTAACGTTCTACTCGAAACAAAGGGGCAACAATGACTTCCGAAGAACACAAAACAGATTCCTATCGCGATAAACTACTCTAGTAGTGAAAGATCAGCTGGTCTCAACTGACAGCTCTCGGCTCCTCCGCGGCTTCCATGTCTCCTGCCACGCCTGGTTAAAGAATACCAAAAACAATCCTGTGAGATGTAATCATATAGAGGAGCTTAAGACTGTTTACAGTGTCCAACTATCCTTGCATATGAAGATCAAGATCAGGAGATTCACTTACTAGTAGCCAAGGCACTATGCATCAGAAGATGATTGCTGTCTCTGTGGTGGCTGCGATGGCGGCTGTAGCCACATCCCTGGAGCCATGTATGGATGAGAAGCTTGGCCATATGCCTTTGGGTCCAGCACTGGCGTACCCATCATCATCCCACCCGCTCCGGCTTGGGGAGAGGTCTGAGGTGCCATGTAATAGTACGGGAGTGCATCAGCGGGCCCACCAACGGGCATAGTCCCCCGAGGAATAGTAGCGGCCATCACTTCATCCTTCAGGTCCTCTCTTGGGACAATATCAACTAGAAAATCGAAAATGTCAGTCCTCGTGATAGCCGCAGCTATGTCATTTTTCTGCAGAGTCCTGCGCTTGTTCTCCTCGGTGTGATTCCATGATCGCAAGGTAAGCTCCAAGATGAACATCTCGCATGCCCTAGCGAAAACTACAGGTGCTTCAGCCGATATCATCCTAACATCTTCATCGGCCTTCATTATCTTCTTGATCCTTGCCAAGGGCAAGCTATGGTTTTTAAAATCTGTGACTCTCTCGATCTCTTGATACTGGTCTCGCCAGAAATCCTGCAGCTGTCTCTGGAGGTGCTGCTGCTGTTGAGTGTAGTTCTGCTGATAGGTAAGATGGTGCTGAGCCATCTGGGAACCAGGTGGCTGCACGGCCCCCACAGATGTGACGACCGTGGAGGGTGCAGGCGCCCCTGTCACTTGGTTTTGTTGGTATGCATAAGGCACATGACCTGTGCCGCCTGTAGCTCCAATAGCATGACCTTGCTGATCCATTTTATCCTGCATTTGCCAACCAAATGAAATTATTTGAGTTTTGTCTTGACTGTCCACATATCAATATACTCATCGACACAACATCGTCAATGATTTAACTGCAAATTGGTAACACTCAAGGGGAAAAAGAATCGAGGGGGGAAAATCAAATCAAATCAAATTGGTAACATGCACGAGAACTCAGGTATGCCACCATACAAAGGACCAATCAGTTAGAAAGAGGATTCCAACTAAAGTGATAACACTTAAATCACGAGGATCATGTACAGAGAACTCACTTATGGTTAATAAGGTAGATGAGGGCGTGAACTTATCCCTCATGGTAAGATAATCAAATATCTACCCAGTTCATGAGTCATGACCATAACCATCACCTACTCATTCAAGTCCTACAAGGAAGGGACGACACATGAATCCTCTCCCGTCTTACATCGCAGAAAAGGTCCATCCCAACGAGTTGCAGCATGTTCTTCTCCTTTCCTATGACCTCCATGACTATCGCATAAATGAAAGTTCTCTTCAATCTAGTCAAATACTTTGCCCAAAGATTTCTATCGTTCTTACTATTTTCAAGGTCACCACACACTCCCGCACTACCATCACATCCTTGACATCTACTATTATTCAGGCAATTCGGCCACGGCTCTTTTTTGCAAGCATTGTTCAGACGGGGCGGAATCCCAATGAAACATTTACACCGTAATAGAAGATCATCATTTTGATGCAAAAAAGTGATCATTTTGGAACACTTTTAGATAATAATATTAAAAACACAAGGTAACTACTTGAACATTAGTTATTATACAGAGACCTGACCAAATGGCGAAAGCAACCCAACTCCCTCCTTGTCATGCAACAGGATGCTCACAGTACGAGTGTATTCTCTTGGTAAAAAGAGAAAAAAACTTCTATTCATTTGGGTTGCAATCAAAGTAGCAAAGCTATCATCAGGGCAAAAACAATGTATCCACGGACTATTAACAATGAGAGCAAAGAAGCAAACTCTATGATGGGAAGAGCTCTTAGAGCTAAATGAAGAGAATTAATATCGATTGGCTTAGAGTCACTTTACCTGGAGAAAAAGGGATCCATTTGTTCAGATGAAACAGTACATCAACATGTTAGGGTAAAGCAGATCCTGACTTATTGATAATGTCAGAATATCACTCAAACTTACAAAATAAGGTTGCCTGATAAACTGTTTCTTCGACTTTGAACAGTTTAAGAGGTAACAGCAGGAAAGTGGTGTTTACGATAATATCCTAGAACATGACCCGTCCAAAAAAAAAAATAAAAAAAATCATGTCACCTTAAAGCTACAGCCTACAAGTGCAAGTTGGATGTCCATGATGGATAGCTATAAAAGCCTCCATAAGACAGGAGCAATGGCAGATCAATTCAGGTTAGAAGGGTACCGTAGAAGGCCGCAGAAAGCTCGGAAGTTATACTCCTCTCAGTCGATTCCTAGTTCAGCTAATACCAGAATTAATTTTCAATTCTATTGTTCATAAGAGATCATAACCTTTAAGTTGTAAAGGTCTAATCATTATTGGGGGAAAAAAAAGCTGAGGCGACATGCTAATAAAAATAAGCAACATGATGGATACCAAATTTAGTCCAAGACTCCAAATAACTGAATTTGGGTTCTTATCATTTTAGAATTTCTATTTATTTCAGATCAACCCTGCCTAGCTAACGGGAGTCTTCCATCCCATCCTTGATATTGTAAGCCTTTACCTGAAAACTCAAGCTATCAGGCCTAATATACAAATAATCAACTCGGGCCGAAGCACAAATATTATGACCTTACTAGCCTTACCAAGATTCTATCATTCTACTGAAGTTCTCCATGTGAAACACCACAACAAAGCATTAAGGCATAATCAGCAAAAACCTTGAACATCACCTCGTGAAAAAAGGACGCAATACAGTGGATTCACAACCCAAACATATAAAAATCAGCAATCCATCCCACAAAGAGGAAATTTATATTAAAAAAAAAAAAAACTTAAGCACTTGTAAGAAAAATTGATGCCCTTGAAGAGGAAAAAGATGCATTCTAACCTCATGAAGCCAACTAGAAAGAGATAGTTGCCTTCATTGACTCTAAGTAAAACACAAATCTTTCACAATAAATCTAGCGGTTCCCATAGCTTCTCACATGCTATTTCAGTTCAGGCACGCAAATGAATTTATGAACTTCAAGTACTACACCTTTACAGGTAGCATCTCATGGCTTTGTCCCTCTCAGTGCAATACCTTCTCATACCTACTCCTTTCCAGATTAGCTACTTTCGACGTGAAAGTTGCCACAGAAAAATTATAGAAAAGATAAGCAATTCAAGTATATCTAAGAAAACAACCTTTACCCGAAATGAGTAAAAAGAACATAAAGTAAGAATTGTCTACCATCACTTTCCAATGATTGTTCGGAAACTCTATCTGATCCATTGATTTCGGATAACTATCACCATAACGAGTGGGAATAACAAAAAAAGAGACGGTAAGTCAAGTTTCCAAGCGATCACGGAAAAAATACCAGACTGAAAGTAAGCTTATTTTTTAAAAGCAATCATCTGTAACAATTCACTTCCCTTGAAATCAATCCGCTACCAAATTCACCAACTGAGCAAATCATTAACAAGAATACTTTTTTGCGAAATCCCTCAAAATTAACGGATTAATCAGTCATCTTGGCTGACAAATTAAACAAAAGGATAAAGAAAAGTAATAAAAATATGAGAAAACGAATCCGTTCAAGAGATGAACACCATGCAAAATAGCACAAACAATTCCCACGTAGAAACCCTAATCTACCAACATCAATCCATGCAACAACAAAAACAAAAACACAGAAGGGCAGATTTAAAAAACCCCAAATTACCTAATTTCGCCGACCCAAATCCGTTATCCAATCGAACCCACTTGGTCACAAATCCAATTATCCACCTACAAAAACACAAAAGGGCAACAATCAAAACCGAAGTTTGCAACAATCAATAACTTAAAACCGAAAAAACAAATCAATCAAATAAAAACCAACACAAGAGAACCCTTGGGTACTCTATTTTCAATTGGGTATTTGATCCTACAAATCAGGGCATGAACAAAATAGAAGATCAACGAAACTAAAAAGAGAAACGTTTTGTTGTTGTTTTATTTGGGAAAGTGAAGGGAAGTGGAGAGTACCAGCAGCAGAGCAGAGAACGAAAGGGGCCGGAATCGAATCGAATTAGGTTTCTCTCTGATTTTGATGTGCGATTAGGGGAGATGAGGAAAGGGGAAAGAGAAAAGGGGACAAAGGTGAAAAACAACAAGTTCGGTTGTTTCTTTGAGGGTATATATCAGGAGAATTTTATTTTTTTAATGTTTTTCCAAGAAATAAAAAAATACACTCTTTTTTTTTTTAATAAACAATCAAGTGACGCTATATCATGTGACATCATAATGTATATTTTTAACAAACCTAGACAATTTAAAAAGAGCTGATATCATCACATCATAAAATAATTTTTTTTTTTGATCTAAAATATCTCATGGAAGATGTATTTTCGTCGTGTGATTAGAACATCAATTGAGATGGTTAAACATATGAAAGTACAGATTCATCAGTTGTCCTAAGTTTAGGTACATGCCAATCTCAGTCATGGTAATATCAAGTTGTATTGGCATGGGGCACAAGTAGCGCAGCTTGTGTTCCTTCTTGATCATGCTCATAGGCAAGAAGAGGCCCTCTTCAGTTCTCTGCATTTCTCACCTGAGTTCTGCAACTGGGTAATTCAAGTCCATCGATAGCAGAACTTGAAGATCGAGCAGACACTTGCATAGCTAGCATGTGGTAAAGCTTTCGTGCATGGCGCATAATTTGCAAAGACTTTGCCCAGATGCGTCCGACCATTCAAAATCATTATCAAAAGCCAACAACAGATGAGAAGTTTCATCGGAACAGAACGAACGTAACACAGGTTTCTGCTACATAGTCAGAAGAACAAATAAGAGTACCATTAGACACAACTACTTGCATTACAGTTACAACGATTAATTCACAAAAAAATGTTGCTCTAGGAAACCTAAGCTATTTCAAATACTACTAATCATTATTGATCGTCATCATGAAATTCAAATTCATCAAATGATCGCCAGACACCAGCACTTTTTTCTGAGCATAGCTTCAATCATAGGTTCATGGCCACACCCTCCTTCACCTAACTAAACAGCTTTTATCAGCATAAGAACCAGCCGACAGACTTATCTGATCTCCGAAATCCAAATGGGGGGTTCCCGTAATCACTTGCCTCTGGCAATCAATCCAAGAAGTCCGAGACATGTCTCATTGCAGGTCTCCTGTCGGAGTTGATGTTCACACAAGCCATAGCGATCTTAAGTACAGCCACAATCTCATCCTCCTTTTCATCTGCCTCTTGAACTATCGCCGGATCTAAGACATCTTCAAGTGGCTTCTTATCTTCGATACAATGCTCAATCCACTGCACAAGGTCCATTTCTGATGGGCCAACTTGGACCAATGGCGACCTCCCTGAGATCAACTCCAACAAGATCACCCCATAGGAGTACACATCCCATTTCTGAGACGGCTTCACCGCCTTCAAGGCTTCAGGAGCTTGGTAATATGACGATGTTGCTTTCATGGGAGAGGCACTCGCGACTTCTGATGGCACTCCGGTCATCGGCTTTTGTGAGGCCGGCTTCTCGGAGATCATTCTACTAGATTGTAGGGTAGGTGTGCCTCCGGCAATAGTGGCGAGGCGACTAAGTCCAAAGTCTGCTATCTTGGCTTCCATGTTCCGCCCAAGTAGTATGTTGTTCGGCTTCAAGTCTCCATGGACATACTTTTTGGGGCTGAATTCATGCAAGTAAACCAGTCCCTTGGCAATCCCTTTCATGATCTTCAGCCGCTCGGGCCATGACAGAGCTGTGAATGATGTCATCCCAGGCTTTCCTGTAGACATGAATCGTAACAAACACAAAAAGAAGAAGAAGAAAGTTAGACTTCATACACGAGGAACTCGATTATTCAGATTCGAGGTATCCAAAATTTAAGCGGTTATTTGCTATTGCTGCTCAAATATCTGAAAATCAAAACCAATAATAGAAACAGAAAATCAATATCGAAAATCAAAATCACATTATAAAATAAAATGATTTTTTTGTAAAGGGGATATTGGATATTGTATTCGGATGACACAAGAAACACAAACGAAAAACCATTTTTTTTAATTGTTTTCTGTTTTCGTCTCATCGGAATCAGAAATAAGCACTTCTATTTCATCCGTCGGTGAAATGAAAAAGAGGTGTGCGGCTCTTACCGTGTAAAGCAAAAGAGAGGTTTCCATTAGGCACGTATTCGTACACAAGGAGCTTCTCATCAACAGACCAGTAATATGCTCTTAAAGTGACAATGTTGGGGTGCCTGAGCTTCCCGATTGCTTGAACTTCTGTCTGAAATTCCTTCAGTCGTTGAGAACCTCCTTCCCCGAGTCTCCTAACAGCTAAGGGAATCCCATCCTCGAGTACCACCTTGTACACGATACCAATTCCACTCTTGCCGAGTACAAAAGCCGATGCTTTAAGAAGCTCATCTAGATCAAAGGCCACTTGTGTATCCAATGCCACAAGGTCAGACTGTTCTACATGTTCTGATACCGTCTCAGACTCATCTTTCCTAAAGCACAGGCACTCCTTCCCGCCGTTTCTTCCTTTATCACCACCAGCCCCGGGGCCATGCTTCCTTCTAGATGGGCAAACTCTCATGTAGCAGTAAGCAAACACCAAACCGATAAGACAGATCCCGACTATATCACAAGCAACAATGATTATCACAATGTTTCTACTCAGTCTACTCCTATTTTTATTCCCAACATTATCACCATCACCCTGTGGCTGGTACCCCGGCACATAAGGTAACGAGGAGGGAGAATCAGCACCGGGTGACTGACACAGGTTCTTCAGCGGAGGGCCACAGAGCCCTTGGTTTCCGATAAATGCAGTTGGACCTCGGTTCATCAAGGCCCCATTTTGTGGAATAGGTCCACTCAGATTGTTATAAGTGAGATCAATATAGACCTTCTCAGGAAGATTGCCAAGATTAGCAGGAATCGAACCAGTGAACAAATTGTGTGACAAATCCATGGTCCCTTGTAAATTCGACAGTTTACCCAAGTCGCCGGGAATCGACCCATTGAATCTATTATAAGAAAGATCAAGCCTTTGCAACAGCACCAAGCTAGTCCCAATCCCACCAGGCAAAGGTCCAGTGAAACCATTCCTACTAAGAAAAAGAGTCCTCAATCTCTTACACTGGAGAATCGAATCCGACAACGACCCATTAAACGAATTCACAGACAAATCCAAATTCTGCAAGTACTTCAACAACCCAATCTCGGAAGGCAAAGACCCAGAAAACAGATTCCCATAAAGCACCAAACTTTGAAGCCCTTGAGCTTGAAATAGCTCAACAGGGAGTGACCCAAATAGCCTATTGCTCCTCAGATTCACATGCCTGAGCTGGGATAATGACCCAATTGCAGGAGACACAAACCCTGAAAGCTTCTTATTTGGAATACTAACAGACACAACTCTCTGATCCTTGCAAGTTATCCCATTCCACAAACAAGGGTTTTCATCAGTGTGGTTCCAGTTGCTCAAAGACTCTAATGGGTCTTCAGAAATTGATTGCTTGAATGAAAGAAGAGCTGAGCCTTCCTCATTGAGAGAACCCACAAAGGATATGGACCCAAAGAGCAAGACACATAGCAAAAACAGCAAGTGAAGCATCATCCTCAAGCTAATGTGACTTACCAGGAAGCTGCTGGTGCTGGTTTTGTGCACAAAAGGGAATTCAGCGAGAAATAAGGAGATGAGAGGATTTTTGTGGAAGGTGTTTTGAGTGTGGTGAGTGAAATGAAGAAGAGGAAAGTGGAGGTGGGTGAGGGAAAAAGTTGCTCTAGTACATCAACATGGAACGGTGTGGGGAAGATGGAAATTCTGCTCCACTGGGAGCTCTAGTGTGTGGAATGGTATCTTCTTGTGTCCTTTCTTTGTTTATTGGGGTGGCTGGAGTACTGTTATATTATCAAATCAAATTGTTTTGCGATTTGTGGGTATTGAAATCAATGTCGTATTTTTAACAGATAGTCTATGATTTTAGAAATAAAACGAAAATCGACTCGTTAGATTGATAACTACGGTGCATATGTTATTGGTACTATTTGGAGTACAACAACTTAGAGATCTAACGAACTAGTTCATGTTTTTAGGAGACTTTTTGAATCAAATAAGATACAGAATTTTTAACAAGAACCATTGAGAGTTAGTTTCTATATTATTATTATTTTTAAAATTGAAATCAAAATTTTATTAAAATAAAACGAATCTTAGGTTCTTCCCCGATACAACAAGCCTTTTCTTTTTAGTACGTGGTGAACTTGGACAACTCAAGCGATGCCCAATGGGCCCTGGATCATTCTATAGGTCGCTCTCCCAAATTGTTTTTTATGGTCTGATATCGTTCAGTTTCGATCTTGTCGATAACGTCGGGAATTATTTGCTCACTCCTATCCTATCCTCGATCAAATGTTTGGGCAGAGCTAGATCATAGTAACACTACATCATATTATGAATAATCCGTACAATATACTTTCTCATGAACAACCATACCTTTTAACCCAGAACAAAATCAAATGCACAAGAAATTATGTCTTCTATTAGAGAGAAAGAAATCTTTCCATGTAAAATGGGATACATTCCTTTCCTACCAGAGATATTTATTAACATCAAACAAGTAACGTGCACTCAAATTTCTCGAAAAGATGAGCGCAAATTACCAGTTGGGTGATGGCACATTGATCTCCTTTGCCCATAATCTGCATCATCATCCCCTTTGTCCATATTTTTTGCATCAAGTGTATGAAAGAACTACAATAACAGGGGCAATCCAGGAACTTTGAATGTGATCGATCGACATAGGCTGGCAGTGCCATGAAAGAAAAGGGTTATGGGCAGAGATAATTGAGAGGAATTGATAGGTCGCCAATGCATGGTTGAACTTTGGAGTGTAGAGATATTTTAATGAGAAGAAGGTGACCAAATTGGGCAAGGGAAAAATCGCTCTCTTTCTGATGTCTATTTTTTCACTTTAACGTCAATACATAACTCGTTTTTTCAAAAAACTAGTTTACAATTACATAAGAAATCGTTTTCTGAAAAAGAAATTTCTCTTTTATATAAATCGTCTTCCGAGGAAACGAGTTATGTTAACATTGAAAAGAAATCACAAAAATTGATTAGAATTCGTTTTCCCAAAAAACGATTTGTTCAGTAAAATGAAACTCGTTGCTTTATGAGGAAGCGATTTCTTTTTCGACGTGAATGAGAAAAAATTGGACGCTTTAAAAAAAATTCATATTGGTATCAATTTCACTCCGCTTCCACCCTAATTTGAAAAAAGCAAAAAATGATTAGAAGACTAACGTGTAACGATGTTATGCCGAACATTTTTCATGCGTGGTCCAAATGTTTCGTATACGTACTGTACAAACATTACTAGTTATCACAATAATTATACGGCACCATTTAATCGAGAGTGATCCAATTAATCTACGCATTTCACCATGGTTTTCCCTGAAGTTGGTCCTCCATCTAATTGAGCTGCATGTTATTTGCTTAAAACAAAGGGATATCGTTAATACTTACTATTATGGGTAAAGAAAATTCGAGGTTGGCATCACACACAATGAATGATGTCCCTTTAAAATTTGATGCAACCGTTTAGATTTAATCATGAAAAATAAATGATCAAAATTAAACAAAATTGAATTAAAAGAAAATATGAAACAAAGAAGGAAGAAAAAATAAATTGACACCCAATTGCAATCGTCGCTTCAAAGCCCTTGAGCATCTCCATCATTTGGAGGAACCCATCAATTTTAATCCTGCAAAAGAAGTCGACGGCTTTGATTGTCTCTGTCGTTGTCGGCTTCGATTCTTTCATTCAGCTTCGAATTCACTTCATCATCGTCGGCTTGATTTCAATAGTCGGCTTCAGTTCTCTTTCGTCGTCGTCAGCTTCGATTCTTCTTGTGAAGGAGACGCCGACACGGTTTCCAGGGAAGTGGGTTCTTTTCTTTTTTTACAGTTTAGTTTAATCGCGATTCTGTATTTTTCATGATTAAATCGGAACGATTAGATGATTTGATGAAACTTAACATTACATAAGTTGATGTGATGTCAAATTTTCTTTCCCAAAAGGTATTAGGAATATTAAGAGACTCTGATAGAAGTCTGCTTTCACCATGGAACTTCTCCATTTTCATGTCATGTTGTGACGTATTGTTTTTGTGAGAAGTGTTTTGCCACATTTGAAAAGTCGATTATAAACGTGTGACAGGTATGTCGGTCCACCTAGATTTTTCGTTTAGTGGATTAAGCTTAAAGGGGACATTATATATTAGGGGAATTATCTCAACATATAAAAATTGGAAAAAAAATTAAAAATATATAAAAAGAATTATTATTCAAAAAAAGTACAATAATAAAAAAAAGGTTTCTTTTCTCACTCTTCATCGACAAAAAAAAAAAAATTCAATTACGTCTCATCTGTCTCATCGTCGTTCTTTTCGTCATCATCCCCATCAATCTCATCGTTGTCATGGTCGTCCTCCTTTTCGCCTTCCTTTATGTCCTCGACCATAACAACATTTCATTGTCTTTCTTTATTCAACATAACAATACAAATCAGTTGTTTGAGTAGCTCTTATTCTTCGACAATAGACCCTTGCAAGGTGAGAAAATATGGCGTGGATACAGTGGAAAACAGACTCGATGAAGGAATAATGAAGAAACAAAAGACGCTTTGTGGTTTTTAACTGACGTTTGAACAAAAATAGAGCATTCGAAAAAAAAAACGAAAACAGAGCTGTTGTAAAAAAAACAATGTGCCAATATAAAATAATAATTGATTCCAAAATACAACGTCACCTTCATATAATTTTTTGATTGAAAATTAAAATAGCTTTCAAATGAATACACCTAAAAAAACGATAATTCCATCCGCGACAAAAATTGAATTTCTAAATTTTAATTTCTCAATCCACAAACACAAACATAGAAATTTTGCTTTCGATCTTGAATGGTTCGAATCTTTGCGATTTTCTAGATGTGTTTGATTTGAATTGAATGATATTAAGAAGAAGTTGAAGTTAGATGAAATGGAGGAGGCAATGACAGAGATGGGAGTGAGAGTGCCTGTGTTTGAAGAAAATATGATCTCCTAAAAATTATAGTTTTTGAAAAATATATTTTTGTGAGTAATTTTTTGAGATTAGTTTTGATTTTTTTATAGTTCTAGATAATTTGTCTTACATTTTACTTATGATATGATGTCCTATCTTCAATATCTTCAATTTCAAACCAAACTATAATAGTGGTATAATTCAGGGAGCAAGATCCTGCTGTGAGTTGTCTAACGACAGAAGAATCCAATGATCTTAAAGAACAAGAGACAAAATTCTTTTTCTTGTTTTACTTAACAGTGGCACCCTTTGATTGATATAAAGTAAATGCCAATAAACAACAACAGACAATCCAAATTCATAATTTAATATAAAAAATTATGGTTTTTTTTATCCAAAGAGAGATCAATTTTATTTGTCACAAAATGTGACAATGCAGTCATAATCAACTGAACTGTTAGTACTTGAGACTTGAGCTTGAGTTCAAAGACCTAAAGGAAACAAAGAAGGTAAAACATGGGGACTTGTGTCGTTTTGTCCGATTAATTCATACTACTAAGGTCAAATAAGCAACCGATATTTAAAATATGCTTAGATTTTATGTTTTCAATGTGAAAACATTTATTTCATTATATCGGGTTCACTATAGCTCACAAGAATCAAAAGATCGATCGTTGATGGTAGCAATATCTCTTTCGAGCTCTAATTTACTAATTTTATAAAAGAGACTCCGATGCAAAATGGATGCAAAATGAAGAAACATTCTTTGATTCATATTTGTATAAACTTGACAACCACGAGCGAATGAACAACATTATGATAGATTGAGCCTACAAGAAATGGCCCCTCCCTTAACTCCACAACTAAAATACTAGGGTCGTCACGGTCATTGGTATAATTCTCTTGTTTACAAATTATAGAGTATAAGCAATGATAACAGATCATAATCACATTTGTCCCAATATATATAAGGACATTCATGTTAGATATTCTAAAATTTTTGCTTAATTTTTTACTATTCATTATAACTCATTACATTCTATTTACGTCCATATGCCTATTGTAACGTCCCGACTTCCACGTTAGATGACACATGGGCATTATAACGTTACGGATAAAATCCGTGATAAGGCCAAGTAAATCAAATGGGTTTAAAAATATAGAAATCAAGAGAATATATA
>LIEC01010520.1:73347-102217 GCA_001925005.1 Drosera capensis | reverse complement strand
TATATATATATATATAGTAGTCAGATTAGTAGCTTATAATTTCGAATATCTATTTAAATTATAATATTGATACAAAAATAGTACAGATCAAATGTTACATTAGACAAAAATAGAAATCTGATCTGATATGATATCCAAAAGCATGTGAAACACATAATCGCGAGCAAAAAAAGCTCACCAATCTAAGATGTATGAATTTCATTTATAACGAACTTTCGCTAACGGTTGTGACAACCGCTGAAAGTCTCTAAAAACTTTTTAATAATATAATACAAAAATATAAATGCCATATCAAATAGTATTGTTTTATAATATTTTATACATCTTATTAGCTCATATCTCATAATTAGTGCAAATAAGGTCTATATTCTCGTGTTCTTTTTATTTAACTATATTATGTCATAATAGTATTAGGTTATGCATATTTCAAGTACATAATACACACATATACACATGGCCTGCACGCACCTCATATGCCTTGTATACAAACAGTTTCTAACTCTTGTATACCTGTATGCCCTCAACTCAATTACATATACCCATATATGTCCTGCACAACATATCCACCTTACTCACATATACTTAATACTAACCTAAACACACATAACGCACTGTGGGACACGCACATCCTCATTTAACTACGTATCCTCACCATGCTCATGTGCTTAACCCCTGCACACATAACCCTGCGCATATTTGGAGGAGTATCCTCAACTTACTCGTATGCATATTTTATATTTATTTTAATTCAAAAATTTCAAGTATTACACCTATAAAAAAATACTAAGAGAGTATTTCTCATTTACAATTTTTACACATATTTTTTTTAACATCATATCACTAATCTTCTTATCCACATGTTTTATTTTTTTTATTTCTACAGATTCGGAGGATGTGATGGGAATGCTCTAATCACTGTATTACATGTCGCAAAACATATATTCCTTGTTGATAAACGACACATGCCCTTGCGCGTGACCAGGACACACCACTCTCAGAAATCCCAAATCAATAACAATCTGATTTGAGTAGGACTCGAATTGTACATAGTTTCCGATCATGAAAAAAAAAAAAACTATTTCTGATATTCCAAATCCCAATGAGAAAATCCAGCCATACAGGTGTACACCACTAGCCATTTCACACGTGGAAGCAGACTTGGCCCTCGATCCTCGCCCTCAAATTTCGATCAATCATACGGGCCACATTTCCTCACAAATCCCAAATAATTATAACGTTGATCTTTCTGTTTCAATTTTTCTACCAACGTAAACTCTCCATCATCATTCTCATGTAATGATAACATTTTTTTACGCTCGTAAACCCCAAATTCATACGAACTTACAGTATCGATAGCACTGAATCGCTGTCGATGGAGGGCAAACTCGTCATTTGGAATATGAGGATGGTGAAAATGAAATCTGAATCCTCTTTGACCGTGAAAAGTAAACTTTGTAACTGTCTCCTTCACATTTGTGACAAAAAAAATTACACTAAGACAGTAGTGATGCGTTAGAAAAAGATTCAACCGATTTTTCTTCTTCTTTTGCATTGAATTTTCATTGGATCCAAATAACGAAAAGATCCTTTAAGGATAAAGTTTCAACTAAAGAAAGGTGAATCAAGTGTTTAAGAACAATTCAATACATTAAAGTTGAAGTGAAAATCAAAGATATCATAAATACTTTCACTTTGTAAAAAAAACAGTGATTTCTCTTATCCTTATAGTCATTGTCATTTTGATTATCAAAAAAGAAAAAAAAGAACTATATAATATTTAAGATCACATATTTATAGTATTTAAGAATTATATTTTGTAGATTAGGAATTTATATTATTTGTTTTTCTTTTTTGACTTATTTGTCAAAAAATAAATATAACATTTGAGTTTATTTTTGTCAAGAATATTTTGTAAGGATTTTATTTTTTATTTTAATAATACAATTAAATTACATTAATGTTATTTTATGATAATTGAATAAAAAATGATTTTAATCATCACGTCACGGATAAATTCACCCAATAAAAACGAGGAGCATACGATAATCCCTTGTCCCCATTATCTTCCACCAGCACCCTTTGCCCCATCCCAGGCCCCCACTTGCCCTCATCATCATCATCATCAACACCATCACAACCCATCCATCCCTCTCATTATATTTAAAATAAAATCTCCCCGTCTCTTCACATTTCTCTCGCTTGTCTCCTCCTCCGTCACCTCGCTTTCCATCATCCGCATAATCTCAATCTTCTCCATTTCTCTCCTCGTTTCATCCATTTAGCGCTTCAATTGATCCTTTGAGCAAAGGATCAATTGATATCAATCCTTTTTCACATCGTCGAATTCGAGCTTTCCTTGTTGTTTTCAGTTTTTTTTTTTCGCTTCCGTGGTTTTGGTAGAAGTTCTCGTGCCGTTTCTGCAATCGTTTCGGTTTCGTGCCGATTCGATTCAACTCGATTCCAACTCCGTTTAGCGTTTTTTTTCCTTCTTCGGATTTTCGCATTTTTCGAAGTTGTTGTTGTTGTGTTGAGGAGACTTGTGGTGGTTGTTGAAGTTTGTGGTTGTGTGTGTTGATTTTGGTGGAGAAAGATGTTGAGCGCCGCATTGCAGTTGAATCGGAGCCGAGGAGATGACCGATTCTACAATCCGGCAAAAGCGAGGCGGAATCCGTACCAGAATCACCAGCAGCAGCAGCAGCAACAGTATCAGAAGAGCCGACTTGCTCCGACTGATTCCGTCATCGTTGAACGCGGCGAAGACAAGTCTAACAACAAGTCTGCGGCGAAAGAGGAGGATGAGAAGAAGAAGAAGGTGAAGGAGCCGGCGAGGCCGTTTCCGGATTGGGAACCGCCGGCGGATCCCACGCTTTGTAATCTGGAGCGGTTCATCGCTTCCATCACGCCATCGGTCAATGCTCAGTATCTCTCTAAGGTGAAAAAAAATCAAATCCTTCTTTTCTTGATCATGATCTTGCTTGATAGTTGTGTGATTTATGAGTTCTAAGTGGATGCGAGTTCTGATTTGCTGCGGTTTGTTGTTGATTCGCTGTAGACGACGATGAGGGGTTTGAGGACCTGTGATGTGGAGTACCAGCCGTATTTCGTGCTGGGAGATCTGTGGGAGTCGTTCAGGGAGTGGAGTGCATATGGAGCTGGTGTGCCGATCGTGTTGGATGGATGTGATTCCATCGTGCAGTATTATGTTCCTTATTTATCCGCGATGCAGATATATATCGACGCTTCGAAATCTTCTGTGAAATTGAGGTATTTCTTTCGATCGTGGTATCTGATTGGCGTGTCATCAGCTCTCTCATGTTTTTAATATGTTGAGAATCTGGTTTCGGATTTGTTTAGCACGATCGAACAATGTTTTAGGTTCTAAGCGATTCTGTGATATAATTTTGTTAGCGAGGTTTAGAAAAATTCAATGAAGGAGCTGGTCTATTGATACCTATGTTCAGTTTTCTTTTGGTTTTGTCTATTGATACCTATGTTCAGTTATCTTTTGGTTTTGTCTTGTTTAGTAAGTTGTATGCTATTTGGTATACTACTTGGGGAAGAAGACCTATGAAGCCTGCTGTAGCTGCTGGAGTGCTAGCAATAGAAGATGAATTAGATTTCAGTCGTTGTCCCTCATCTGCTCTAAATTTTTGGGTTCCTATGCTGATGTTAACATGGTATTTGTTCCTATAGGATAGAGTTCAACACTTATTCCCAACAACAACCTTCAGTAAGCTGCATTAGATGCCTGCTTTAATTAATTTATCTCTAAAATCTTATCATGAATTGTTTCCATATCCTGAGTGGTGAGTTCTCATTCATATGTCTATGCCAAATTCTGACTGTGGATACACTTCTGTAATTTTCTTACATCTATTGATGAATTACAGATGCATTGTAAGTGTCACCATGTTTGATGTGATACAGAGCTGCTGCCCAAACTTTGCTTTTGTTTCTACCATTCAACGTACTATATTTCAATAGACCACAATAGTTATTGTATGTAATCCTGTCGCATGAATGCTTGTCTTAACCTAGCAAGCTGTGTTAGAATTGTTTATTTCCATAAATAGGCTTTTCTTATTTTATTCTGCTATAATTTTTTTCCAAGTTTCTTTAGGACTTGATTTCTTCAGGTGCTGACCTTGAATCTAATGTCCAAACAAATTTTAGGTGCCTTGCATAATTACTGTTTCCTTCATTTTGATGAAGTTAGGGGCGTGTTAGAGGCAAAAAGGGTCTTGGGAAAGGGGGTAAAGAAAAAAAAACCGAGGCCGATTGATATTAATTTTATTCTAGTTCATTTATGCACACTTGACTTCATTACATATAGCTGCTAGGGCTGATGTTGAACATAGATTCTAGTACGAGTACCAAGACTTGTGTACTCTATTTTCATAAGGAACCTATGAAACAGTTCTTTTTTCCTCAAAGTTTTGATTGCTTTTCTTGTCATATTTTCTTAAGTTCAATTGGCGAACCATGTTTATTTGTGGTATGTTGTTTGAGAACGACAAATGAATTGCAGAACTCAAACAAGTATGTTGAAAAAAAAAAGGCAAATTGGTATCACAAGAATGTCCCATGCTTAGGACTATGTATCGTCATTTTCTAAGTGGTCGACAAGAATGTCTATGAGCGTGGTGGAAACTCAACATTCAAAGACATTCTAGTGAGCTTTATCACTAAGTGATTTAAGTAAAAAAAAAATCATATAAGTACCATTTATGATATCTCCAGTAATAAGTACCATGTATGATATCTCTAGTAATAAGTACCACGTACGATATCTATAGTAATTAATACTATGTGTGTTCACTTAGAGGATAACTTGATCATTTGCGAATATACTTTTCATCAATACCATAGAACCATTTGTAGAAGGTTGTCACCTTTTAGTTGTAATAGAGGAAATTGTAGTTGTGGGTTTTTGTGTCAAATAAATGATATAATTGACATCATGTTATATTGTAGATGTGATCTTCTTCTGTAGTTGATAATAGCATGAAAAGGAATGCGATGAGAAGGTGGATTAAAGAATATTGTAAACTGAAAAGGCGACGAGCCTGTCTTGTATTCCTCGCTTATCCTTGAGATAAGGTGGTAATGCCTATGTTAGTCAAGGAAAGCATCCAAGAAAGAAGATCCATCTATTTTCTTGAACAATATTACCTCCTCAATTTCCGAGATGCATTATCTTCATTGGTACCGAGTGTATCTTTTTGCCATTTATGTGCATTGATTAAGCTCATATGAAATCCTCGACAATATTGTCATATATGCCGCTTAATAATTGGAACATACCTAAAATACTTGTTTCACTAATTAAAGCACATACGAGTGATGCACTAAAAAGCTTTCTCTTATTGTATTAGTACTACACCTCACCTCTATTGATATAGGGATGAAGAATACGTGTGGACTTGATGGGTTCATTCATAAGTTGTTGAGCATAAAAGAGAATACTATATATATGTGAATAGTCCATTATAAACTAGTTTAGCTTTCTCCCTTTTGGGTTGAAGATATGACTAGTTCATACATGTGTGTTTAGGCCTTGGTTCAACATCTTGAGCTTTCTTGTTAGATTTTCTCATGATATTTATAACTCACATAACAATTCATAGTTCTCTAGATTTAAGACGCAGTGAGTGGAGGCTATTTCACCTTTCTCAAATGGTATCTTAGGATGTCAGATCAGCCGAGTGTCGGTTCCCTCGACTGATCATGTTAAACGAGACCCGAATGCCTGGACGGAGACCTCTACATTGGCATCCACCATGGTTCGAACACCCAACCTCACCGAGATGAAGGATTTTTTGTTGTTGGTGGCAACCAAGTGGGTGGGATGACCCCCTGATTATTTTACCTTTTCTTAAGAGGGTTTTGGTCACTTTTGCCATATGACGAAGTTTTGCATGGAGTTCATTACAAAAGATGTGGGTTCCTTTTCTTGAAGATTCTACGATGGTCCATCTCAAGTTAGTTTTCGGGAGACTACACAAAAATTACTTGTGGTAAACTATTCCAATGGTCAAGATGGTTTCTTTGAGATAACTTATTGTTCCGGACATGGTAGATAACTTATTGTGGTTTTTTTGAGGTGTCGGGGATGATAACTTATTGTTTCAATGTTTCCAAGGCTTTTTCTGAAGTGGCGGTGTTTCTTAGGTCCTTGTGAAAACTATAAACGTTTTCAAAACTAACTTAAAATAAGACATAAGTCAAAAGCAACTCCCTTCTTAATAAGTCAGTCTGTTTTTCATAGACAAAGTACTTCTCAGACTTTATCATACACTTTTACTTGCTTACAAAAAGTCAGAAGCTGACCTTTATTTATGGCAGACAGGGCCTTATATTGCTGAACAAGATAGTCACGAACTCTGGCTATCTAAATAAAAAGAAGGTGATCGGTGGAAACAAGTAGAATAAAGGGTTTTGTGATTTTCTGATGAAAGTTCGAACAAAGGAATGTTACTACGGCGGGGAACAGAGTAGATGTTTAAAGGGATGTTTTTTGGTCTAATTATGGCAATTTGCAATTGGTTCCATAACTGGATGGTGCACATAATTACTTTTATCTCGGGCGATAGTAGAACATGAATTTCATCTCTGACCTTTCTTTCCTTTCCTTTCATGTCAAGAACAAGGTTTTCAATGGCTCAAAGGCCTCTGCCTAGTGTTGAAGCATGCTGTAAGCTCTTGTTGAGCACTTCTGGCAGTGTCCTTGCCTCGTCATAACATGTAGCGTAACGTTAAGCACCTCTCTAGCAAGTTCATGATGACCTTTGCCATTACTTATTGGGTCGTAGAACTGAGATAGTGAATTTCATTGGAAAATAGAAAGATCATATATTTTTTTTTGAACAAGGCAAGTATATTCCGATCCAAAATGTACTTAATAAAGCACTTTACAAGTTTCTTAGATGATTTTATTAGATGATTTTATGCACCTACATATGCATTAAATCAAACTTAAAGTAGACATAGTATGACAGAATAAACTGTCTAAATGAAAATCATTATATGTGTTTTATGCATCTTCTTAGATCATATTTTTTTAATTCTCCATAGCTAAAAAAAAGTTACATGCTCTGATAAAAGAAACAAATAAATAGGGATAAACTCAAATGCAACAATGTAATGCGTACAGGATGACTCAATTGAGATCATATAGCCGAATTGCACAATTAGTATTAAATATAGCATGTGTACATCTCTTACTATGTCTACTTTCTATGCAAGTCTCTTAATAGCGAATCTGATTTCTATGCAACCAATTATAATGAACCTACCCGTATTAGTTTACTTGCCATGTCAAATGGTACCATACAATGTTTCAAAATAAAGATGTTAACTGGGGAAAAAATTCACGGACTACGTCTACGTTAATTAATGTAATCACGAGATGTTCCGACTTTTTTCTTTCTTTCTTGGCTCTTTTCGCTGACCATTATGGTTTTTAATTCTTTGAATGCTGCAGGAGAGCCAGTGAAGACAGTGATGGTGACTCTTTAAGCAGGGGGTCAAGCAGTGACGATACCAGCGGTTCTGAACGTGGCCTGATGATGGCACAGGCTAAGGGGCCACAAAATCGCCCGTACCAAACTGCCAATATCTCGCTTAAACTGGAGAGACTATCCTTGGAAAAACAACGAATGCTCTTGCGGGGCGGTTTTTGGAATAATGATGGGGAGCCTGGGAATAGTCGTGAGTATTTGCTGTTTGAGTTTCTCGAACGTGCTCTTCCTCATACTCGTGAACCTTTGGCTGAAAAGGTAGGCTGATTAAGATGATTCTATTTCTGTAAATGCTCTTTTCTTATGTTTCTGCTTATGTGGTTCCCTTTTTCCGTTCAAACAGATAACTCAGCTTGCCAATCGTTTTCCTGATCTGAGGACTTTAAGAAGTTGTGATGTAATTCCTTCCAGTTGGTTCTCTGTGGCATGGTATATTTGAATGATGTTGCTTTCTTCTCAGAACTCTGTGATCAGGGCTGTTTGATTGATGTGCATGAATTTTATAGGTATCCAATATACAGAATTCCAACAGTGCCAACTTTGAAAGATTTGGATGCGTGCTTCTTAACCTATCACAGTCTCCAGACACCTATTGGAGGAGGTGAATGCTTGACCGTCTGATTTAATTCGGGTTCTAAAATATATGGCTGTCAATTAGGATGCACTCTAACATGCTCTTCGAAAAGTTGATTTTTTTTTCTCCTCTATTCTATGTACAGATCGCTAGCATCATCTTTGCAGCTTCTTGGTTCGTTTCATTTTTGCATGCACTTAATGTTTTCTTGGTTTATTATACAAGTATGGTGGCTGAATTACTTGGTCGCTGGATTAATTATTCTTCATTCTTGTGTTTCGGAAGGCAAAGCTGGCTATTTTTCCTGTGTTTTGATGGATTAATTCAATCTCATGAATAGCTAGTCATTTAATTCTCATTTTTACCATGTTTCATGAGTTTACTTTGACCAATTGCAGATGTCACAACTGCTGCTTGTGCACCTGTATTGAGTTTCCCTGAGGAGATGGATGGCATGCCAAGGATAGCATTGCCGGTGTCTGGCCTTGCATCCTACAAGTTCAGAAGTGCCTCGTGGTTACCAGATCACGGGTCTGATCGTAAATTGGTGGAAGCTCTCAAGGAGTCAGCCGAAAATTGGGTGAATTCACTCCAAGTGGATCACCCGGATTATCAGTTTTTCTGCTACAGGAAATGAACAAGGGTGAATTCGAATATGATTACGCTTTTGGCTGGCATTTCTCATGGGCTTCTTCTTGGAAGGCCTTTAGCATATATCCTTTGATCTACCCAAAAAGAAGAAAAAACAGCAAAAAAAAAGGAAAAAAGAGAGAAAAATAAAAAAGAAAAAGAAAAAAGAAAAAAAGGAAAAAAAAAAGAAAAAGGGAAAAGAGGTGACAAGGGAAAGTATGAATCGGGGCCTTTGGTAGCAGGGAGTCGGATGCATATTGTTGCAGATGACTGTAAATCGCCAGGTTGAAGTTAGGCAGCGGCGCAGGTTATGTTTCTGTAGCATCTCATGTTTGTTAATAGACCTCACCTCTGTGTTTGTAGCAGGCTAATTTTCTCTGTCCTGTTATTTAGCTATCAGAACTTGTGATTAGGGTACTTTTAGTGCATTTCCAAGGGGATATCGACAGAAGATCCTGTGCTAGGTTTTGTTAGTGTAAGAGCTGTTGCCTCTCAGGAAAATGTAGTCGGAGGATAGTTCACCATAGCGGTAGCTATAGCATAGAGTTGATGGCATTTGTAGCGGCTCTGTAATGAAAAAAGAAAAAAAGGCCAAAACATTGTTGTTTTTATAAAAAGTTAGGAAAATAAATAAATAAATATAGTCTGTTTTTTTTATTGGTTTGTGTAATAAAATTTTTACTTTAGTCTGCTTCGATCTAGTTTAGTTTAGCTCTGTTCATAATTTGTTGTGAAATGCTGGCTTTCTGCATTGTAAATCATGAGAAAGGGTTTTCTGCCAAAGTTGTGATTTTCTTCGTATCTGTTACATAATGATGAGGCGAAGAGTTCTTATCGATCTTACATTTTTACAGGACGCATCATCTGGTATTTCTATGGTGTTACGGTGTGAAAATCTTTCTGTGGAAATGGCCTATCCCGTACCATTAGTTCATGTCGTGCCCCACATTCGGTTGGATTTGAATATGAAGTTTGATGTTGCCGGTCTATTTATTTATTTTTTCTCTTTAGGGATTTTGGCGACTCGGCTTATCCTGTAAACTTAAGCTAATAGGTTAATGATCAGATGACATGTTTCTGTTGGTCAAAATTGGTTGTGATCCATCGCCCTTTGGATTCTTGAATCAGATATCAATTCCTGTCTGGTTTTGTGCCATAGGTATTATACATCATTTGGATGGGTTTGATTCACTTAATCTTTTTGACAGAGTTCTGTATTTGATTATATCTTTTTAGGGATGTTGTCTTATCTAACCTATGTAGCTATGCTATACATTAAAAGAGAAAATTTGATGAGTCAAGATCGTTGCAACCAGGATGGTAAGAAGAGAGTTATGTTAGTTTGGGTAGATGATGAATGAAGCAAGGCTTGGAAACATTCTGGAAGCCATACTTTTCTTATCGGACGGATTTTCCTTGGGTGGAAGCATAGAACATAAACCCTACTATTTATCCTCCTCCTTATGGGTTGTGTTTCTCATTTTTGTGCTCGTCAAGCGACTCATTTAGGCCATGCCGAACTATTCTTCTGAATCTGATGATGACCATGTGGTACAGCCAGCCAGACTGTTTAGCCGGGAAAGGCCTATTCATGCCATTCTTGGTGGTAAAAGAGGCTGTGTCTCGGTCACTGTCTCATCTCTATATTTTCATTCAATGTCTAGTACCTGATTGACGTGATGAAGTTTCAAGTCTGATCTCAAGTTTGACCGCAGGCTTGAGCTCGAGAATTTCAGTATTGCAACTGAGGCCTTTTTTCCTCTTTTTTTTCTTATTATGAGCAGTTGCTGATAAATTGCTATGGAGGGATAAGAGTTTAACTGGTTCGATCCTGGTTGGGTTCACGATTACCTGGTTTCTATTCGAGATAGCAGAATTCCATCTGATTACCCTGCTATGCTACATTATGATGACCACGATGCTTTTTCTGTTCCTATGGAATTATGGTTCCGATCTTGTCAACAGATCTGTAATTGTTTCGCCTGTATTTTCTTTGCCTTGAAGTGCTGTCTAATGTTTGAAATTTAATGTGCTTGCTACCATTTGCAAATAAAAGCAGGAGGTCTCCATCTATCAAAAACGTTCAATTGTCAGATTCAACTGTCTAATACGTGCTGTTGAAGATAAATGGGGTTATCACCGTACTGTACAATATCTCTTCCGGTCAAGACCCGGCAAGCTTCATTGTGGTAAGTTCTCCACTTGAAAGGCATGATAACATGGTCCATAACGAGCCTTTGACTTGATTTGGTTACACTATTTGAAGTACGTTGTTCTGCTGTCTTGGGAATACTTATTCCTGCATATTCTCATTCTATCTGATTTATCTGAGCAGATGCTTGCTTCCCTTTGGATCATATCCATTGTTGGAAGTCACACCAGTGCTCTGAATCTGCTATACATCAGTGTGGTACTCGACATTTTGAATTTTTCCTTCGTTGGACTACAGGCTTCTGTTGCTCCGGGTGTACTCCATCATTCTTTTTCTGTATTGGTTGTGTCCGCAGGTTTCCTGTGTATGATCACGATACCATTGATGCACGAAAGATATGAGGAGGAGGTGGATTACATTGCAATTCAAGGCAGCAGAGACATGAAAAGGCTATACAGGAAGTTGGATTCCAAGGTTCTGAGCAGAATCCCAAGAGGTCCTGTCAAAGAAAAGAAATTCAAATGATACAGTCGTCCTCCTCCGAAGTGTTGTGAGCAAGAATGATGATAATGTTGCTTCTCCGGTACTGATTTATCCAGTGTGTCTGCCTATTGACTTGAAGTTATACCTTGAAATGTAAATATACTATGCTTAGCAGCGCTTGCATTATATTCACGATCTCGTGCACGATGCTTTATTCCTTGTTGATGCAAAGTTGGATAGCAATGAGATATGAGAAAAAAGAACGAAAGAAATTAGCTAGCTGTTGCGATAGTTAACAAGGAGTTGACTATAGCGCGACTATTATTGGTACCTTCATGTTAAGTTTACCTGGAACACATCAGAAGCCTCATCGACAGTCACAAGTATCGAAGACTAAACTAAAGACTTCGCATGTATATCTGCTACACTAAACAGAACCATTCGACGATACAAGTATCTTAGATGGTAATTAGTACCATTCAACTTAAACCTAATCTAGCTCTTTAACTGTTACTGTTGGACCTTGGAAGACGACACCATATTATTTAAGTTGACCCTGCTCGCTCTGTGGTGAACTCGTACTACCCGTGGTGGTTGTTGGTTGTGGTGGTGGCAGCAGCGGCAGATGATATGGATTCTCCGGGTATGCAGCATTGAAGTTCATCTGGGTTGAACTAAAGGGAGGTGCCAAGAAGGAGCCACCAGGACCGCCGCCTAGGGGAAGATACGGCATTTGATATTGAGGAACAGAACCATAGGGGGGTTGGAACCACGGCTGGAAGACGGTAGCAGAGGATGAAGCTCCTTCGGCGGTGCCTGTGGACATAGGTGGGTTTAACGTACTCGGCATGCCTCCTCCATATGGCATAATGTATGGAGCGTGTGGCTGCCATGGGAGTCCTCCTTCGGCCATCAACATCATGTACATAACATTGCGAACATCCGGATGGATTAATACTTGTTATGAAGCTACTTGGCATAGCTAGTTATAGAACTCGACTCTATGATACCTGTTCTTGAAGCTGCAAGCTCTTGATATGCTTGATGGCAGCGTCCAGTATTGAAGCCTGATCTCTCTGCTCCATTTGCGCGCCATTATCATCAGATTCTAGTCTCTGGACAAGTACTAAACCATCAATCAATGTCAAGCCTAATCATCATAGGTAGTTCTCGCATACCTTGTTGCAATTCGGAATCAGCTCTTGCAGGGTTTTCATCTTCTGTTTCAGTCGTCCCTTCGCCTCCACCAATACAGTACATCATACAGGTCTTGATCAAGAAATAAAATTAACAAAACGATGGAAAATGTATAAAAAAAAATATTTACCCTCTCGGACATCAGGTGTGTGGATCTTGGAGGTCGTGGCCTGAGCCGCATTCGATCTTCATGCTGCTTCTTCCTCGATTCCTCATTCGACCAGTAAATTCAAAGAAGGGCATGTATTTTTAGTACAATGTTATCCTGTAAATATATAAGATACCAGGATCATGATGTTCTGCATCCCTTCATTCTTTTAAAAAGAAATCTCGAAGGATTTCTTTGGTCAAGCGAATAGCCCGCAAACCCGGAGGACCCTTTAAACCAGCTTTTACGGACGGGCACTCAGCGGTTTTGATCCGCTGACCTCTCCCCATATTGGAGGAGTTAGGCTGAGTCGCTTATCACGTGGGGTGGGGTGATCCCCCTATCTGCATCCCTTCATTGAAACCTGGTCTTGAACCAACTCCATACTAGTCGGCTGATCACCGCCATGGCTGCCGCTGCCGCTGCCGCCAGTGGAGATTCCAGGATCAGCTAGGAAGTTTGGCGGGTCTCGGTCAAGGGACCATGAGCAAAGGCATGAGCAGCATCATCAAGATTACTAGAAGGTGAAGTTGCTTGCCACATGGTACTTAGACATATATGCTTGAACCATAAACTAAAGAGTTTTGGGTAGGAAATTGCTAGTAGTCTCTAGCTCCTTCTAAGAAACTTTATATGTCATCATCGTGGATACCTAATTTGTAGAAGTTCACAATGAAGCATATCGATATGGATAGAGAATAATAGAATGTTGTGATTTCGTTACGATGAAAAAACTGTTAGAATATACGTGATTTATATGATATCGATTGATCGTGGGTACCTAATTAGAACGTTGTGATTTAGTTACGATGAAAAAACTGTTAGAATATACGTGATTCGATCTCCTAACTCGATCGAAGTCTTACATCACCTTGTTGGATGCAACAAATATAGTACATAAATTTTTATCTTCTTCCTCTCCCATTATAAAAGAGAAGCCGCGAAGAAGGTACTAGCTAGTTCAAAAGAACAGATATTTCATATTTGCACAATGTGAAACCTGTACACAGATATTTCTTGTATACTGATATTTGCAACCATTAAATGTATTTTTTTGTCTGGTTTCTACACAGGAACAGCTTTTAGTTGAAGGTCGCAACTTGAAAGCAAGCAGGCTAGCTGGCCTCTTTGCTTCTCAATGAGGAAATTCCATGAACTTATTCGAGTTCTTCAATTCGTTCTCAGTATACAGTCGGATTCACTAAATCAAGTGGATTACTTGCTTTTGGGTTCAAGCAAACAGTTCTTGACGCTGGAAAACACAAATAAGTACTGGGATGAGCTCGTTTGTTGGCGGTTTACATTCCGTTATTTTCATCTAAAATACATAGATAATTATTGCTAATCAAACCGATTATTTCATTTAAAAAACTGATCGCGAGTCTTGGAGCAAATTATTTCATCATGTCATTGACTATAATGCCACGATACATTGCTGGATGAGATCAGCCCACATCCTTTCGTATATAGGACTATCACTTATGACATATTATGATCAACAAGCGACGACCCCTCCAAAATTCTTAATTCTCTCTATTGGCAGGCAGGTACTTATCAAACGGAAAGCTGGCCACTATGAACTGAGCATCTTTGCTTGTCAATGGCTGAGAAAGTCTAGCCGAAATATACAAAATCGCACAAAGTGCAACAATTCTGCAGATAATTGTTTGTACATGGAAATGACGTCTCCCGCCATACAAGGCTAACCGCCCATGACACAAAATGTCTTTCCACCGGTATACCTAGGCTTTGTGACAGATGTAAAGATCGAGCCCCGTAAAGTCCAGACTGAATCATCTAGTCGAAATGTAAGAGGATCCGATATCGGTAGATGCTCTCCAAATGAAGTGTTGTTCGTCGTACTTGTGGAGATCCAAATAACTTGTGAGTTTGTCAACCGTCGGATGTATCGTCAAATTTAAATGTTGGATCACATGGTGAGACTTCTCCTTATTTGTGTCGATGATATATCCACACGGAACCTCTCGGCTGGAATTGGTATAAACATGTCCTTTAATGCGTCAGGAATCTCAATGTCGTCAAGAACCTGTCAACGGATCACAGTGGCAAAATCTGTAGGTTAGCTTTCGGATCATGAGAAGTCAGAAATGGACTTTTACCATTACATCATGAGATGGAGAATATATACTTTGAAAACACCATCAACATTTCGACCGCCCACGAGAAAGGTGCATCCTGTTTTTTTGCATCCCAGGAGTATCTCTATCATCTTATTATAGTTTCCGTCGTAGTACTTTGGCTGCAACCCCGGCCAGGAAAAGAAACCGCAAGCAATTAAGCATTGAACACAAAAGAACTCAAACACCGTGATGACTAGAACATGGCCATAAGTTTCCTAGAGCATGAACAGTAAACAGAGACACGAGCAGGAAGCACACAGCGAGCAGGAGTTCCATGTCACGGATCGGGAATGTAGGGCACTTATCATGCTGACATGTTCCACTTATCACACAAACAGAAGAATTCTTACATTTACAAGCCTTGATGCTGTATCTGCGCCAATAACAAAAGCACTGCCAGGAAAAAGCTCCGCTTTCTTGTGAAAAAAGGGCTGATTGGATATAATGACTGTCTTACCTGCCATTGAATGGAACCCATAAGCAGTCAGCTACACTCACGACCCCAAAACAGGGCAATGGGAACAGCGAGCCAGGCAGCTCCACAGAAAAAAAAAAAACTCATCCAAATATCCAATGCATAAAATTAAAGGAAACAAGGTCTAGCATCATGCAATGAAGATTTTAGCTTTACGAAACTCATTTATAAGACATTTTCTAGTTGGTCCCGATGTTGCACAAATCACTAAACATCGGAACATGCTCCGAAGCATTTTTCACCAACTTTTTCGAATTGCCGAACACGCTCTTTTATCTGGGGTATCGTTAGAGGAGGCTTATCAGCATTGACCGCAGATATCTCGAAGCATGGATACCCAGCACACATGATGCACGCTAGGGAAAAAAACTCAGCAAAAACAGAAGAATTCTAATCAAGGTAAACGAGTCTAGCACAAGAACTAACATTTCCCCAAGGCGTCACATCTTTCCAGAAAAACCTTTCCTCCGACACATTCATCTAAGCAAACTGATCGCAGATCAAAACTAGAAACCCAGCGAACATAATAGTGGATAATCACTCATCAGTGCCTGCATCTAAGACAGATTCCTTACCTACTAGCAACTTCCAAGAGCTTGAGATGGCCATTATGCAAGGGATTAGAGGAGCCCGGAAGAATAATCTTCCTTTCTTCGTTTTGAGAATTGTTTCCTGCAAAATCATATTCCTTTGCCCTTAATAACTAGAAAATGAATTACCTTAAATAACTCGAGTAGAAAGACACCTGGACACTAGGTATCGTACCACGGTAGTAATCGTAAACCTTAAAATCAATCTGTCCACCCAGAAGTTGTGCAAGCTCTTCATCTTCATTATACAGTTCCTCGCTTTCAACAGACAGATCAGATTCGCTTGACCCCAGAGGAAATAATGCTGGAACTTTTCATGCACTCAATTGCCTGTTCATGATTGTATATTGTCAATAGAAATAACAATTACTCAAAGGTTCATGATAAATAAATCTAAAACGAGGTGAGCAATATATAGTTGTAAAACACAAAGCTGTGATGGCGATATTGTTGTGTTTCATGACTCACAAACCACATATACCTTTATACATAGATGGAACTACACCATCAAGCGATTGAAAAACAATATAGTTTGGCACTCCCCATACAATGCCTTATTTTTTTGAAATATTAATCTTTGGACGAAGACAGCCACAAACCAAGGGAATCAGAGCCTAATAAACGAAATCTAAGAGAGGTGGAAACTTACCTATAATTCTAATAATGAAAAAAGGCCACTTAAATCCCCTTTAACTACAGAGTCATGACAAATGACCCCCTCTAACTATCTAAGGGAGGCGACACGATTTTCATGTCAAAATAGTGATCATATGGGATTATTCTTTTATTTCATCAGAGGGGAGCATCAAATAGAACGATTCCTTGCATATACCTCGAGTAAATGTTGACTTGAAACCACTTCTTCCTCGCGAGTCCTAAGACCCTGTACCCTGTATCTATTTCTGATGAACATCTTTATAATACCAATTTCCTAAAAAAAAAAAACAATTCTCCATGTTCCCTAATAAATTGCAAATGCAAGAAACACTGCCATCATATATATGCCAAATGCTATCATTAATCCTAAATGTATGGTTCCCTTGATTCCAAATAATTTAGGATATCTAAATTGCCACCGACAAGACACGCACGTAACGATGCATACACAAATTTATATATGATACCTGTGATCACCAAGTTTCGGCCAAGTCGTAGCCAAAGAACCTGTAAAAGCAACACCAACAACAGGCACACCTGTTTCCACACACAAACACAAGACTGTCCATCATCAGAAGAATCTTCCTATAATCTCAATACCACTTGAATCCAATCAACCAAATCAACTTCCCATAGAAAAAATACAAATCCAACAAAAACATGTGTCTCATTGTGAACCATTCATCAAGTAAACATGAGATATTATAACATGTTATCATTTAAACAACATTATCATTTCATAGCAATTTTTACTATTCACAATCAAAATCTGGACATGCTTATACCAAAATAACAAGTCCCGTTGGACTTGCTCTGAGGGAAGAAAGTCTATGTTTTAACCTTAACACACGCAAACAAGATCACAAGAGATCGCTCTCGTCAACACTCGCACCAATGACTGCAACCAGAAATGTCAGACACTGGAAGCTACGAGGCAAGTACCTGTATAACAGGAAATCCACAAAAGCAAAGTCAAGTCCTTTACAAAGCTTGAAGAAAACATTAAAATCAAGTAAACATTAAAATCCATAGTCCATATATTCTTTTCCTTCTTGTTTCTCATGCAATGACTTTCTCCAAGTCTTCCACTCTAAACTTCCACGTCAACTCCGTGTTGTATGGTCACAAAAACAACCCAAAACCAAACTACATAACAAAAGCTTAGCCAAAATGGCCTAACTAATCTCGATCAAAATGACATTTTCCGGCACCAAAACCAGAATCAAGGCGGTGTTTTGGCCTCTTTTCATCTTCGCCTTGTGTCAAATACTTGGGCTTTCCGCCGTGGGCGAAGCTGTAGGCAACAACGGCCTCATCTCCCTGTCGTCTCTCGAGTTACAATGCTACCCTTATGATGAGAATTCTGGTGAGCTCGGATGCGGTTACTGCGTGTTCAATTGCTCCATCCCTTTACAGGTGAAAAACTGTGAACACAATGAGATATCCATCACTGCACAAAGAAAGATTCTTATCCCCATCCTGAGCACTTCACAGGTAGAAACTAAAGTTGCCAGGGAGTTGAGAATTTGCAACAGCTCGTACGATTTTGAAGATACTTATCCCCACTGCGTAAATTTAGTCAACCTACAACATTATACCTGGTATAGATGTGATGAAGAGATCAACACCTCACCGTCAGATGGTGTCAAGGATTATCAATGTGGAAGTTCCCACGTGTATGGGTATGAGTGGAATGGTGATGCTGGAAGCAGCAAGGCTCCTGCGCGGAGAACTTCTATGCATAATGGCTGTTCGATCATTCCGTTTCCTCCGCCTCAGCAAACGGGCATCCAGCTGCATTATCACCTGACTGGAAATTGTTCAACTCGGATCACGGAGTCCGAGGAATTCAAGGCCGAGTGGGGCATCTATGACCCACGCAACTTGAAGCGTAAAAAGGGTAAGGAAATGGATTTACCGCTATTATAATCGCACTGGCAAGTTTCAATTTTCAAAGACTGATGAGGAGATAGTCTAGGAGATTAGGCCTTCAGCACCTTATCAGTACCCATTTTTCAGCACTAGCTCAGACAAAAGTGACCTTTTTTTTCCGCTGATTTGATCACTCTTTTGCAGAAGAGAGACATCTGGGGCTCATACTTGGTTTAGGTAAGTAAACCTTTTGCACTTAAATTCTACTTCATGAGACAACGACCAACTCGGAACCATGTATAGTAGGAGTATTTTGCTAATCATCCATCCAGCAGGCGAATATCCTCATATAGACCGGCAAATGTAGCCATATTGCATATGGTCTCTAAAGTGATCCTTCTCAGGAAAACATGATCCTGATATCAACATAAAAATTATTCGGGAAGGTACCGGAGGAAGCAAATAGAAGTGAAAGCATTTCATGTCAATCTCCGTATTTCCAATACCTGACAGTTTCTACTCTTTAGCGATGACAGGAAGCATCATCATAGTACTGGCCCTCTCTGCTGCCTACTGTCATTATCAATACAGGTTCAGCCTACAACCAAAACGACTCGATTCCACAAAACCAGACCTTGAAGATGGTGGTGTCTGCTACGGTTTTCCCATGATCTTCAACTACAGTGAGCTCTCTGAAGCTACTGATAACTTTGATTCTAGCAGAGTGCTCGGAGACGGAGGCTTTGGAATTGTTTACCATGGTAAGAGTGTTTTCCAGGAGTTTAAGTGTTATACCGAGCTTAAACTCCTTCAACTCTATCTGACATCAAACCTCTTCCTGAATAGGGAAACTAAGAGATGGAAGAGAAGTCGCAGTTAAGCGCCTTTATGAGAGGAACTACAACCATGAGCAACAATTCAAGAATGAAGTTGACGTTCTTACATGTTTACGCCACCCGAATCTTGTAATTCTCTATGGTTGCACTTCGCGTCACAGCCGTGAACTCCTCCTCATCTATGAATATATTCCAAATGGGACAGTTGCCGATCATCTGCATGGTGAGTGGGCAAGCTTAAGATCACTCACATGGCCTCTCCGCATGAAAATTGCCATAGAGACCGCCAGCGCGTTGTCTTATCTCCATGCCTCGGACATCATACATTGTGATGTGAAAACCAACAACATTCTCCTGGACAACAACTTCTGCGTTAAAGTTGCCGATTTTGGGCTTTCACGGCTCTTCCCCATGGATGTGAGTCACATATCAACCGCTCCTCAAGGCACTCCAGGGTATCTTGATCCAGAGTATCAAAAATGCTACCAGCTCACCAAAAAGTGTGATGTTTATAGCTTCGGGGTGGTCCTTGTGGAGCTCATATCGTCATTGTCTGCAGTTGACATTTTTAGGCCAGCAGATGAAATCAATCTATCAGACTACGCACTTACCAGAATCGAAAGTCGCGCATTCCATGAACTGATCGACCCAGAGCTCGGCTTCGAGTCAGATTCCAAGGTTAGAAGGATGACTATCCAGGTTGCAGAGCTTGCATTCCAGTGTCTGCAACAGAAGAAGGAATTCAGGCCCTCAATGAACGTTGTTCTCGAAACCCTCGAGAATATCAACAATGCAGATTATGAAGAGGCGGAAACAGAAGAGATGAACAAGAACGGAAAACCCGAGGATGAGGAGTCAGTGCTTTCACTGTCAGAAGGCCACAGCGAGGCGGCTCTTCTGAAAAACAATCAATCAAATTCTCCGAATTCGGTGATGGAAAATTTTGTCAGCAGATCTTATACGTCGAGCACCAGCACCTGATGCAGCCTACATTCCTCATATTGCATCACAGCTTATGTAAAATAACGATAACCATCTATGTAAATATTTGAAATCCGGTATCTTCATCGGCTTTGTATACAGATACACATGAGATCAGATAGATTGATATAAAGCATCTGAAGGATCTTATACAATGCGTATAAGTATCTTTGCATCCAGCCATCCAGGCGAAACCCTAACCATCGAATACCTTCGTGTTCTACAACATAATAGTCACGATCAAGCGCAACACTTCCCAATTCGATGTCATCACTTGACAGCCATCGGAATCGAGTAAGCACCACATTCAAAGTACCATCGATTCCACCAGAGCATAATTTCACAGAACTTGAAATCAAATCATCAACGCGCAACAAAGCGAAGCCGAAGTTGAAACACACACGATGCGGTGTACCTGAGGGAATCGGCGCTGCAAGCGATCCGATTCTCATCACCAGCTGTGTGAAAATATGATCTGATTATGGGAGAAGTGGCTGGTGAGTGGTGGCGGTGACTCGGGCGCCGGTTTCCATTAAGAGGGCTGGGCACCAATTCCAGATTAACGTGATAGCCATCGTTGGGGCTCTTTGCTTTTCTGTGGCATTTTTTTCACGCGAATACTTCACGTTCAATGAAAAAGAAATTACTTCCTCATAAAACGAATTTCATTTTGATAAAAAAGATTTAAAAAAAAATTAGGATTTTTTTTCACGTAAATAAAATTCGTTTTTTCAAAAAATAATTTATATAAAATAAAAATCGTTTTATTAAAAAAAGATTTTTATTTAACAGTAAACTCATTGTTTTTATTTAACACTAATCGAATTCGAACTTGAGGTAAAAAAATCGATTTTGAGTCGAGTTCGAGTTTGTTCATTGAGTATCGTACCTTTTATCGAGTAGTTTGTTGAGTAATGAGTTGAGTCAAATACGAGACGAATCTGAATCAAACAATTATATATCCAAAAAACTAGTTCTGAAATTTTGATGAATTGAAATCGACCATTAACAAATCATTAAATATTAGTTATAACAAAAAAATCAATACATCTAGGTGTATCAATGCAAACATGTCATTGTATCAAAAAAGATAATAGTGTTTACAATAGATAGCATCGATTATCAAGATTTCAAAAATTAGTACTATTTGTGTCGAGAAATCTTTTAAAACTCTTTTAACATTTTCAAAATTTTCAATTTTATAATTGTAATAAAATAAATGAGATTGAAAAGTTTCAATTTTAAAAATTTACTATTATAAATAAACAAAGAGTTCATTAACTTCTCGATTGAATATGAACTCGAATTGTTCATGAACAAGTTCAAAAACTGTTCGAGTCAAACTCTTCGAATCCAAAAAATCAAGTTCAGTCTACTTCATTTTCATTTTTGAGTCATTCAATTTTTATCGAGTTTAACTCGGATTGTTCACGAACAGTTTAATTCATCCACAGTTCTATTTTTTATAATATAAATTGAAAAATTTATATTATAAATTGATATAATTATATTATCAAATTTTAATTATAAAATTCGACTGTTATTTTTAAAATTTATAATATAAAATTTTTAACTTAAAATATAAAAAATGAAACATTTAATGTTCCGTACAATCAATACGCTAAGACATCCCAACAGGAGAAGCATTGTTCTCGTTACAGCTCAAAGGTCCTGACTCGGTACAGTAACTGTAACTCCAATCATTAATGCCCAAACGGCTAATATAGATTTTCCCAAACCCCCAAAACAGCAAAATCATCACTCCCATAATCACTCCTCTTTTGGATCTCATCAACCCCTCTTCAATAATTCATTCAACACCCACCGCCCCCACCATGCGAATTTCCCTTTCTACCCCTCCCCACTCCTCCTTCCTCATAAACCCCTCACCGCCCATCACAGTCACCGCTCTTCACTCTCTCACTCCAAGCTTATCAATGGCGAAAATGGCGAAGCTTTCGACAATGGCGACAATGGCGAAACTCGCCGTTGTCTTCTTGCTCCTCCAATTCCCTCTCCTCGTCTTTTCATCTTCTTCCCTCGACGACGATGCGGCCGCGCTGCTCCGCTTCAAATCCCTCGCCGACATCTCCAACCGCCTCTCCACCTGGCACTCCAAAACCAACACCACAGCCTCATTTCTCTGCTCCACCTGGTACGGCGTCTCCTGCCTCCAAAACACCACTCTCGTCTCCAAGCTCGTCCTCGAAAACCTCAACCTCACCGGTGCCACCTCCCTAGCCGCCCTCGCCTCCCTCTCCCGCCTCCGCGTCCTCAGCCTCTCCGGCAACAACCTCACCGGCTCAATCCCCGACCTATCATCCCTCCGATCCCTCCGTCTCCTCTTCCTCTCCGAGAATCGCCTCTCCGGCCTCGTCCCTGACTCCATCGCGGCCCTCTCTGGGCTCTCGAGGATCGATTTGTCTAGGAATGAGTTGTCCGGTCCGATTCCGACTACTTTTAATGGAATGACGAGGTTGTTGACGCTGAGATTGGAGGAGAACAACTTCGAGGGGGAGATCTCGGGGTTGGATCTGAGGAATTTGAGGGAGTTCAATGTGAGCGGAAACCCTAGGTTGACGGGAACGGTGCCGGAGTCGCTGGAGAGGTTTCCGGTGTCGGCGTTTGAGGGGAATTTGGGGCTCTGTGGGGGACCGTTGAGGGAATGTGATGCGACGGCAGTGAGACAGGATCCGGTGAGGCCAAGGAGTGGTGTGATTGCTTTGCCGGTTAATGATCCGGCGAGGCCCGGTGTGGTGTCTTCATCTTCTTCGGTTGGATCCAGTGGAGGAACTGGTGGAGCGAGGATGAGTTTGGTTTGGATCGTTGCTATCATTGTTGCTGATGTTGTTATTTTGGTGTTGATATCATTGATGTTGTATTGGTATTTTTGGAGAAGAAGCCATAAAGGGAAGGAGAATGAAGGGAAAAGAGGCAGGGGATCGGAGTTGATGATGGCGGCGGAGAAGATGGTGTACTCGTCGAGCCCGTATACGAATGAAGGGATGACGAGGGGGACGACGGGGTTTGAGAGGGGGAGGATGGTGTTTTTTGAGGAGAATGGAAGGAGGTTTGAGCTGGAGGATCTGTTGAGGGCGTCGGCGGAGATGTTAGGGAAAGGAGGGTTTGGGACGGCGTATAAGGCATTGTTGGATGACGGGTTCGTGGTGGCGGTGAAGAGGATGAAGGAGGCGCAGGGACTGGGGGGTGGCGGGAGGAGGGAGTTTGAGCAGCAGATGGAAGTGTTGGGGAGACTGAGACACCAGAATGTCGTGGCGTTGAAGGCTTATTATTTTGCTAGGGATGAGAAGTTGCTTGTATTTGATTACATGCCCAACGGTAGCTTGTTCTGGCTTCTCCATGGTATGTATGATTCTGCATTGTTGCTGTTCGTCTCTCTATTTGGTTGTGGTTTACAGTTTATTAGAACCTTGTGATTTGATCGTTAGCTCGGTTTGTTTGTGCTTATAAGTAGGATTTGATTGCTCATAGAGCTTTGGTAACTTAACAACTGTTCTGTTTGTAGTTCATGGATATACCACTGACCAATGTAGGCAACATTGAGTACATGTAAAGGTTAAATATGCACATCGCTATGGTCCCTTTAGCGCGTATACAGAAAAGAAATGTGTTATTTGTATTGTTGTATGGCTTGAACCCTTCCCTAAGGATGACTCAGTTCTTGATTTGAGCAAGCAGGGTAGATTCTCAAATTACAAGTTGGTCTTTTTGGACAAAAAAAAAATGCATTACATGTGATACTGTGGGGTTTGGAGTTGGTTGTGGTCTTGCAAAGAGTGGGCATTTCATGAAAAACACCAAACAATTGGAAATTGAAAAGGGTCCAATTGAGGCCTCATTTGTTTCTTTACCTCAATGATTTGCAAAAAAAGGAATGGAGTATGGTCATGAGCTGCTTCTGGTCCATGTGTTGTAGATCTGGGAGTATTCTAGTACTCAACTTTTAGCAAATGAGTTGCCTTTTCCTTTTACTAGCAATGAATAAAGGTCGAATTCATACTTCCTGTTTGTTAATGATTTTTACCACGACCGGAATATGATTCAGTGGAGATACTTTTAAGATCCTAGCGTTGCTGAAGCTGGTGTCAAATGATGTTTTATGCTATTATGCTTTGGAGATGCTGGATAGATTACAGGATTAGGTTTTTCTCTTGCGGATTATATGATGTCTTCCATGTTAACATCATCGCATTACACCTTTTCTTCCCCTGCAACGAGTCCTGCTAAAGCTTATTGATTCCACAGTCATTATGTTGCATTTTTATATATATATATATATATTTTTGCTTGAGATTCTATTTATGTGCTGCTGCTTCTCCTCCCAGTATGTTGGATCCCATTTCTGTTATCATAATGCATGAGTTTCATGTGATATGAACTATGGTATAAGTCCCGCATTTCTGCCCTGCTGGTAATCCCTAAGGAACAAATTCGATCTTTTTTCCTGAAAAATTGTTGGTTTAGTCCGCGACGTGGTAGTTCCCACGAGGTTTGTTAATTACATTTTGGTGACGAGCTGGGGATAACATGGAGAACTGTAGGACCTTGTTAGTTGCTGCATTTGCTTGAACATGAAGTCATGATTGGTCTTTGGTATCCTCCTCTGAGCTTTATTATAGTGGAGGTTTCTGGGTTCTGTGATGCTCACCTTTCTCTTTTCTTTCTTTTCATAGCATGTCTTGCCATTTTATCTCAAAAGAATCACTTGAAGACCAATGTGGCCCCGCTGCAAAGTGATTTCCGTGATTTCCTGACCTGATTCCCCCCTCTCTCTGAATCCTCGCATGCGATTTTATACAGTGTCTCATTATCTAACAAACTAGATCGACCTGCCTTCCTTCGAATCGGTTGATTTGGACATTAACTAATAAGTTAAGCTTAAATAGATTTCTCTACGACCTCTACTTTATATGTCAGCCTTTAATGGTTCGTGTTATTCGTAGCTCAATTTTGCAAGGTAATGCTATAGGTAAAAAATCATGGTATATGTTGCAGGTAACAGAGGGCCAGGGAGGACGCCGCTTGACTGGACAACACGGCTAAAAATTGCAGCAGGAGCAGCACGAGGAATTGCCTTCCTGCACAACTCTACTAAATCCCCAAAGCTCATCCATGGCAACATCAAGTCCTCCAACATCCTAATTGACAAAGCAGGGAATGCCCGTGTCTCTGACTTCGGTCTCTCTTCCTTTGTGCCTGCAACGGCGAACACTAAAAACAATGGATACCGTGCCCCCGAGACACTGGATGGTCGAAAGCTGACCCAAAGTGCTGATGTCTATTCATTTGGAGTCCTCTTGCTGGAGCTCCTAACAGGCATGTTCAATGATCTATAGCTATATCTGATGAATGCAATCTGTGATCAAAGTGATGCAAGATGTTGTTCTTGTATGAATCCATTTTTTGTATCTGACTGACAGGGAAATGCCCGTCGTCGTTGGATGGGGGCGGTCCATATGGAGTCGCAGTAAGCGGGGTGATCGATTTGCCTAGGTGGGTGCAGTCAGTGGTCAGGGAAGAATGGACTGGTGAGGTTTTTGATCTGGAGCTCATGCGATACAAAGACATTGAGGAAGAGATGGTTGGCCTTCTTCAGATAGCCATGGCTTGTGCAGCCCCTTCTCCTGATCAACGGCCCAAGATGAGCCAAGTCGTTAAACTGATCGACGAGATCCGTGGTGCCGAGGTTTCCCCATCACACGAGAACACAACTTTCGACTCTGACTCACCTTCTGTCTCCGAGGATACATGTGGTGTTAGCCAATAGTCACTGTAGAGTTATTCTCATGCTATTAGTTTCATTTTCTTGCTTTCCATGTATTTATTTGATAAAACGGATAGGGATAGGGTTAGGCAATTGGTCATCCATGAGTTGTAGCCTAGCTAGCTTTACTCGGTGTGAAAACGAACTCATGTCTCGGTTAGTCTGAAAGTTAAAAAATCGGAGGCCAAGTTATGCTCGCTACAAATTGGTGGCTTGAATCTTGGTCGTAACATGTCATATTTGACCAAAGTGATCTGATGATTCGTATTGTTCATCCTCATACATGTAAAGATGTTGCATGCATCAGACAGTATCCACCGACCAAATATGACTGTCACTAGGTGATCGTAAGATACAACCATAAAGTGTCTGTCCTCCTAGCGAACGACTTGACTGTAGTTATGTATGGGAAATGCATCTGAGTCTTTATAACTTTCACAATTACTTTACAGGATCTATGTCGTATAGATGTTGGTAAGAATAAACGAATCGAGGGAGAAGTTTTCAAAAACGCATAACCTTCCAAGAGAACCTCAATAATCTATCAAGTGCATCAGGCAAGAACTTCCTAGCAAACAAGAAGCAAATCCTGCTATTCTTCCCATTATACTCGCATGTCGTTCCATTCCTGAAACTCCGCAATAACTCGATACTCACATCTCTCCTTGCATATCTTGCCGGATGGCTTCCGCCCTTCGACCAGTCCACCCATGTCAAGCTGCGGTTTGAATTCCTCCTGCCAAACTTCATGTTAACCAATGTCGGAAAATAATGCTCGTCAGCATAGCACGACGACATGTTGCAGCTCTTTTTGAACAAGGTGAAGTAGTCTCTCTCTGAGATGATATCAATGGCAAGGTTACGGTCCATCTCAAACCATTGTGATCCTTTCCTCCATTGCTTGATCGTGATGTTGGGGTTCATCTGGTGCTTGTAACGCCCACGTGCTACACGAGTCGGTTGGTCATAAACCTCAATGTGACTACGGGTGGAGTTGATGAGATGAGTATAGATAACAGGAAAGCTGTGAAGCGGAATGCATGATTCTGAGAGGAGCACGAACCACTGGTTAGACATGTCCAGGAGCGCATTGGCTAATAGACGAAGCTCAGCCTCGACCATGTTGAAACTTCCCCATTCTACTTCCTACAAGAATATGCATTGTCAACATGTGAATTCAGATGCACAAAATTCAGAACATGTGAAAAATGCAATGCTAAGGTGGAGCATGAGAAGCTTTTGTAGAAATTAAATTGATGATCACCACATTTGCTTTTCCTGTGATGTTGCTGAATACATATAATGGCATTCAATGTGAAAGTCACCCTTTCATCAGCTTTTCATACTGTGCTCACCCTTCATAGAAGGGATCTCAGAGGTCTATATATCCACGAGTGCGACCATACCAACAATAGACGTATATATTCTTTTTTAATAACAATAGACGTCTATTAGTATAACTGTAACACAATCTTATCCTATATGACAAAAAAACAAACAAACAAACAAAAGGGACTAGAAAGCATGATCAAATAAGACCGTAAAAAAGTCAAAGAGCCACCTTACTAGGAATCCTCTGGCCGGCAAATACGCCGGATTCCGGCTCTTGGACATCAGAGGAAGGATCGGCGTGCACGTATATGGTGTAAAGACCATCGTGCCCCTTGAAGAACCTTTCCCACAAAGGAGCCAAAGGAAGATGCCCTTTTGTCAAGAACATAAAAGCAACCTTACGAACTCTTATGAAAGGGTGCTCACTAATGGTGGCAATCTTTGGAACCATGGAAGCTCTCCATATCAACTCCTCATCATTAATGGTGGCAACTGGCCGCCCAGCCAAAAGCATAGGCGGCGAAAATGGTGGGACGTCCAGTGGTGTTGATAATGTGGCGGCAACTGCGTTGGTGGTGGTGGCGGCAGCGGAGAGAGAGATTGAAACAACCTGAGGAATGGGAAGTGAGTACTTTTTAGAAGAAAAACCAATGATGATGCCGAAAGTGAAGCCTAGGAAAAAGATGAGAAAATAGAAGAGAAGCTTAAGGGATTTCATGAAAGTTGCTGTATTGAGGAGCTTCAGTGTTGCTAGAGTTAACTGATTTTGATTTTGATGATGTTTCATTGTTTCTTGGTTTCATGGAAAATGGAAAATGACATTGTTTGGTGCTGAAACATACACAGAATAATATATGGATTCTCAGAGAATTTTGATGGGAAAGGGGAGGATGCATAATGTGTGTATTGATAATAGACAATTTTGAAAGAAACATTTATCCAACATTCAACAACCAGTTGCATGGATGATAAGTCATTCAAAACCGTGCATTCCACAGGCTACATGTACATTTTAATCTTTAACTTAGTTGATTTGAGGCCTTGGATAGTATTCTTCTATGTGCATGACACCAGAGATTCTACTCTAATTATTCTACTGGATTGTATGATTTCATACTTCATATAGTAAATTTTGGAATCATTCATGACGGAGACTTGGTTAAGCAAAGTTGACTTTGATTGCTTCCCTAAAAATCACAAAATATTATCTTACATTGGATTTAAGTAAATTAGAAACAAAGGCTACATAGGGAAGGCCCCGATCGAGTAACAAGTCATGTTAACTGCACATGGAATTCTATGTTCAACTTTGCTTCTTTTTCAAGAGATTATGGTTGGATTGAGATTGATGTTGAAATTTCACAGAAACCCATTTCCATCCCTTGTAAAAGAAAAGAAAAGAAAATGTAGATGAGTTGCCACCAAAAATAAGAATCATAAACTTTGCTAGGTTAAAGACAATATAGCATTTAAAAAAAAAAAAAAAAAAAAAAAAAA
>LIEC01010520.1:0-73327 GCA_001925005.1 Drosera capensis | reverse complement strand
AAAAAAAAAAAACTGATGCCATTCATGATATCATTCAACAAAGATAAACCTGCTTAGATACAAGATAAGCTAGTTGCGTGCCCAAAAAGTGGAGAATCTTCAAACTTGAATTAGCCGACAATTTCTTGTCAAAACCAAAGCTTAAGAAGAAGGCATTAACAATGTGGAAAATCATGCAAACAAAAAGAAAAGATGAAAAAAAAAAAAAAAAGAAGAATGAGTATGGTTTCTGACTCGGATTGTTAAGGTGGAAAAGTGTCATCTCTTGGCCTGTATTGAGCAGCAAGCAAAATGGTAGGTACTACACGAGGGAAAACATTTCAGACCAAAGTGTCAAAGTGCGACTAGACCGGAAACAGTTTCTCTCTATTGTTCGCGACGGAAGTAAGATTAAAGAACACCTCACCTCCTCAGACCATGTCCATAATGGGGTTACTTGAATTGTTAGTGTAAAACTATGATTGGTTCAGTCATAAATTTGATATGGAACATCCCAATTCCATGGATGCAATGAGCCTGGGAAAGCCCTTTGATAGTTGGATCAGTGGATGAAGCTTCCTAGCAAAGGCCAAAGAGTGAAACAAAAGGAACAATCAAGGCACCAACAACATTGGATAACTTTTGTGCCATTTATATCACAAAAGTAAAAGGGTATGGGGGGGGCAATGTTGGACCTATGAAACCCATGGATTCACCTAATTGAGCTCAACCCAGGCCCCAAGCTTTAAAATAGCCAAGCAGTACACATTGTGTAGCGTGGCCAAAATGAAGTGAAGTATGAAATAAGAGTACCTGAATAACTTAATAAGAAGAGAACAATGTCGCAATGCATGACGATCTGCTCAAACCTACAACATCATTCACCTCATATCAGATTCAACTCATCTCAATGTTTCATATAAACAAATACTCGAAAACTCTGCTCCAAATGCACCTTGATGTGGGTTAAGATGAGATCAAACATCCCCAAATCAATAATGCAATCGACGATTCAGCAACAATCAGGTTCGATTTCGGATAATTTCCGGCATTGAAGAGACAATGGCTTGAAATGAGCCGATGGGAAGTTCCATGGAAAACCATTGATGCGAGAATCGAAGTCGCCCGTCGAAGAGTTTCGATGATGACGCAAAATTCATCATCGTTTCTAGGGTTTTATGATGATAACTGAATGGTCACTGATCTGGCTTATCCTTTCATATTAGATTTTGGGTCTTAGAGAATACGACGTGGTTTCCACAAATATTTAGAATACGAATGATTTTGGGGGTTCTCAATTCTGTACACTGTGTACTCTCATAAGGTGTCTGTGACGTGGGTATTTGAAAGGAAAAATGGAGCTGTAATTAATAGAGTCAAGCAAACTGCAATCACATTATGGTGTAAACGGTATTATCTTATTTTTTAATCAATTATTAAAATCAAATTTTTTTATTTGTTTATTATGAGTTTTTTTTTTCACCAATCAGATTCCAAAAAAATATAAAGATATATATCATGAGGATGCACCTAAAATTACTCTGGATGTAATCATATATGTTTTAAGTTTAGTCATATTTATTTAAAATTTGCTTTAAAGACCTACGAATGAGATCGCCGCTTGTTTAGATGCTTTAAAAACCAATTCGACTCGATTCATAAATAGATAATTATATCATATTTTTTACGTTTTTATAGAATTATAATAATTTGATTTGATAAGATAATTTATGTATATGTTGATTTTTGATATAAAGATTAAATTATCATTGATTTTTGTGAATTGAAGGAGTGAAAAAAAAAAAGAAAAAAAATGATGGGATGGGTTGATATGATATAAAATAAATAATAAGAATATTTTTATATTTTTATATTGAAAAAATTTTCAAATAAGATAATATTGTAATTTAGTTATAACCATTTAATTTAATAAGTGTTATAATTTTGTTTGGACAAAATGAGTAAAATAAATATAAGATGGAATAATATCATTTGAGCATCCACAATGATAAATTGAAACTCAATCCTAAAAAAGTAGCTTCCTCATTTTTTTTTAGTCTCAAATATTTTTTAGAGTGAATCTCACAATGCCACAAACTTCATTGATATGAATAACACTCAACGTCTGTACAACCTCCGCCACAGATCCCAAATCCTAACCCACGGGACGAACAACACACCATTTGTACTCACAGAGATCCAGAATATGACTGACATTTCGTGGTTGGTGTTAGTTAAAACCTCAACCAAAGAATCGGACATAGGAGTTTGGAATGGAGCTGTTTTTATAGTCCTCCTCATAATACTTTCTACATCCCATAATGCGTATAAACGATTTGATCCGGATCGATTTTTTTATATATATATTTTAATTATTATATTATGATTTTTGATAATGATATGATTTTGATGTTAAAAAAATAATAATAAAATAAAATATTATAATTATTTTAATATAAAATTATTTTTAAATAAAAAATAAAATAAATATTATAAGATTTGAAGTTTAAACTATCCAAGAAACCTTGACCGCTTTGACCACAACATAACCAGAGTCAGTACAGTTGATTAGTTTGGTGAGATGACTGGTGGTAAAAGAAAATTAAAAGCAAACTTAAATTTTGCCTGCTTCTTCGCCTAAGTTTTATCCACACAAAAGCACATTTGCAGATAGTGTCAGCTTGCTGTGCTATCATGAGGATAATTCTGGAAATATGAATTGTAACTTTAAAACAGTGACATCTACCATAAGTGTTCAACCTTAATTTCTTGGTAATACTTGGTATCCATCTCAACAACCATAATCAAATTTCCCATTACACTTAGCATCAAACAACACAAGAAATGCACTTCGACGTACGGTATAAAAGTTTGTCTTTATGCTAGAGCAATATTCGAGTATTTTAAATCTCGTTGAATATTTCATCAATAATTTTTTTTTTTTTCTGTTAGCTTCATCTCATCTTGAGAACATGAATATTTGATTATCATCATTCAAGAGTTCGAGAGTTACACTAACACAATGCATCATCTAGTCATAAATCCACACCTTACTTCTTTTTTCTTTTTCCCAGCGTCATGTCCATGATATATTGGTATGATGTACCTTTGTTCGTCTCATCATATCATGCCATATATGTTCCATATCAACTTGCTCATATCAGGATATAAAAAATGTAAAATGTAAAGTGCACCAACACAGATGATTTCGCGCACAAAGGGAACATTTTATTGGGTAAAGCTACAAAAGGATAAACCGACAAAGGGCACCGAGTCATCCACTCCTCAATTTTGGCTGTTTAAACTGATAATGACACAATCATGCATCTTGATAAACTTATTCTATGTTTCAGTTTCTTTCTTTCACTATGCATTCCAAAAATTGATCAAAGAGTTAGCTTGCTGCTCAAATCCGAAGTGCTGATAGAGCGGTTCAATTTTATGTTTGTTAACCCAGGTCTTGTAAAACGAAAATAATAATAATATATATATATAAATATAGGATTATCTAATTCATTATTTATTGATCGTGAGTTAGAACTAGAGAGATGTATTCCCCACGTCCCATATTAAATATAACGTTTTTAATTATTGAATTGTTTAACACATCGTTTTTCGTCTTAATAAATTAAAAAAATTATGCCATCGATGTCAGATTAAAGTATATAATTTAAATTATCATTAATATTTTACGATAATTTTTAAAAAAATAATATTTATTTCTCAATACATAAGATTTTCAAAATGATATATATAATTCGGGGACTGAAGGAACCTGTAATAGTATACTCCACTGACGTGGAAATCTCCTCATAAGCCTAGTCAGCCATTTCCTCTGACGTGGAAATCTCTTTATCTACATGGCAGGATAACTCACAACCACTCGCTTTCATGTACACACCACTCATCTTCCACATGTCAAACACGACGTCGACCACCGTATCCACGCACACCAACTTCAAGAAACTACGATTCCGCGAACTCGCTCGTGCCATGCGTGTGACCATCTCTCTCCGATCCCATCGTCGCCCACCCCTGCCACGTTGCCCAACTATAAATCCCCACCCACACACACCCATATTTTTTTATTCCATTTTTACCTTCTAACGATTAGAAAAATTAATTACCATCGCATTCCAAACTAGTAGCACTCGACGACGAACAAGAACAAGAACAAGAACCAAAGAGAGAAACTCCGGCGACGAAGACAAATTCATTGGCTTTCTTCATTTTGTCTTCGGATTTGGAGATTTCAGGGTTTAGTTTCGTTGAATTCGGTGAAGGAAAGTTCCGTTTAGGTCAATGGCGACACCAATGGCGGGGAGAGACGGTGGCGGAGGAGGAGGAGTGGCGGTTATGGTGAACGGCGTGGTGGATTCCGGTACGGCATCGTCACCGGCGACGCCGAAGAGTTATGTGGTCAATTCTGTGTCGAAGTCTCCGATTCTGATCTTCTTGTTTTTCCACAAGGCGATTCGGATTGAGCTCGATTGCTTGCATAGATCGGCCGTCGCGTTCGCGACTCATAGACAGAGCGAGATTCAGCCGTTGCTGGAGCGGTATCGGTTTCTTAGAGCTATTTATAAGCATCACTGTCATGCCGAGGACGAGGTTTGCTTGTGAATTTGCATTTCGATTTGTAGAATTCCTTTTTGTAATTGATGAATATTTTGATTGTGTGGTGAGTATATTTTGTTGTTTGTTTTGTTAGAATTTGATGTAGTTTCTATGTGTGAGGATGAGATTTGCTCCTCTTTTTGATTCAGTGGTTGAATTGTGCCTGAAAGGGAAAAATATGAGGAATAGATTAATCGCCACGAGTAAAATGTCTCTGAAATGTTCAGAAGAGTGACGAGGAGAACAGTAAATATGTGATGTAAAGAGTTTGCCTTCTATGAAGACCTGGATTCGGATTCTCATTTTCTGCTTAGGAATTTTCATTGCACGTGTCAAGTTTTCGGTGTGTGCAAACATATTATGTGCTTTTGTCTGTTTGAGAATCCATGGATGATCTATCGGTCGATCGCATTCCTTCTCAGTTATCAGATTCTTGGTATATTCAGGTTTTCTTGTTCAACTTCATCAGATTACTTAGTAATTTTGATGTGTTAATCTTGGTTCTCTGATTTGCTATTCACTTCTCTATTTTGGATGGAATGCTCTAGAAGAATATGCTTCTCTGATTTGCTATTCACTTCTCTATTTTGGAAGTTTGGCTTCTGTTGAAACTCTGTGATCTACTATGAATTAAAGGTCATTTTTCCGGCCTTGGATATACGTGTGAAGAATGTGGCACGGACCTACTCTCTTGAGCATGAAGGCGAAGGTGTTCTTTTTGACCAATTATTTGAGCTACTGAATTCGAATATGCAAACCAAAGAAAGCTATAGGAGGGAGTTAGCTTCTTGCACTGGAGCTCTCCAAACGTCTATTAGCCAACACATGTTCAAGGAAGAGGAACAGGTGATGATCGCACTTTGTGCATGTAACCTTTCTTGCTTATGGTGATCAACTATCAGAATTTATCATTTCTTAATGATCATTTCTAATGATCTTTCTAATGATCATACTTTCTAATGATCAACACGTACAATTGGCAGGTCTTCCCTTTGCTCATCGAAAAGTTCTCCTTTGAGGAGCAGGCATCACTTGTATGGCAGTTCTTGTGCAGCATACCAGTTAATATGATGGTAGAATTCTTGCCATGGTTGTCTTCTTCTGTTTCTGCCGATGAACATCAAGATATGCGGAAATGCCTGAAAAGGATAATTCCAAATGAGACTCTACTTCATCAAGTATGTTTGCTTCAATCATATTTTTGCTGAATCAAGGATGTTTGTGTGCCATTTATCTTTATTGTTATCTGCTTTTGTAATGCAGGTTATCTTCACGTGGATGGATGGGGTAAAGCTGCGTACAGTAGATAAAAAGCTCGGAGATGGCAGTACATCAGGTCATACAAATGGTAGTGCCTTCACGAATACCATTAACACATCCTGTCCTTGTAAATCTCCACTGCCAGGCAAAAGGAAATATGCAGCACTATCTTCTCCTTCAAGTTCAGAACCACTACATCCGATAGATGAGATACTGCATTGGCATAAAGCCATAAGAGGGGAACTGGATGATATAGCAAAAGCTGCAAGAAAGATACAACTTAAAGGAGATTTTTCTGATTTGTCTGCATTCAACAGGAGGCTTCACTTTATTGCTGAAGTCTGTATCTTTCACAGGTAGTTGATTACTTTAATCTTTGAATTTCTTTCCTCTTAGATATACATATACTAACAGATAGAAGATGTTGTCTGCATTTTTTTTTCTCACTTCTTGACTTAAAACTAAATTCAACATACCAAATGCCAAAGGTTCCTTCTCTCTTCGTTTCACTGGCATCCACAGCAAAACGTTGTAATGGCTTTGAATTGGTTTGGTTGCGTAAATTTGTAGTCTCTTTTCCTACTTTACACGGCATTCATTTTGGGAATTGGAATCTATATGTCTAATCCTGAGAGGAAATTGAATTTGTGTTTATTAAGCCGGAGTATCACATCCATATCCAGTTGTAGTGCTGATCGATACAGATCCAACTTGGAGTAAAGATGGCATCAAATAAATTTGCCTCATTTGGTTTGCTGCAGTATTGCTGAAGATAGAGTTATATTCCCTGCCGTGGATGCAGAGCTTTCTTTTGCTGATGAGCATGCTGCCGAAGAAAATGAATTTGAGAAGCTCAGATGTTTGATCGAAAGCATACAGATGGATGGAGCCAAATCTTGTTCTGCTGATTTCTATTCAAGGCTCTGCTCACATGCAGATCAGATAATGGACACAATACAAGAGCACTTTCATAGTGAAGAAGTTCAGGTTTGTATCTCATCATTGACATAAACATAAATTATGTGTTCGGCAATTGCTTAGAAAAATTTCCAGTAACATTCAGGTACAATTGCAAAATATAGCTTAAATGACTCTGCTCTCTTATTGGTATGGGGTAGTGGGGGAAAGCAGTGTTTGTGTGATTGGTAAATGAAGAGCTGCATTAAGCACTTCCCTCTCTGCTATTTACTTGTTTGTAGGTTCTACCACTTGCTCGAAAGTTATTTAGCCCTCAAAGACAGCGGGATCTTCTATATCAAAGCTTATGCGTTATGCCATTGAGACTGATTGAATGTGTATTGCCATGGCTAGTCAGATCACTAAATCAGGAAGAAGCTAGATCCTTCCTTCAAAACATGCATTTGGCAGGTGCTTTTTTGGTTCTATTGATTTTTAACCCTGGAACGTTTCTTTTGCATTCAGTGAGATTTTCATTCATAAGTGTTGTCTGATGCAGCACCAGAAGAGGATAATGCTCTTGTTACCCTGTTTTCTGGTTGGGCTTGCAAAGGCTTCTCAAAGGATATCTGCTTGAGCTCAAATGCTCTAGGCTGCTGCCCAGTAAAACAGCAGCCTGAATCCAGTAGCAATCTTAGTCGACCAGATTGCAACTGCAGTCATTTACCTCCTCCTGAAGAAAAGGTGGCTGCAGTCACTGAGGATGATGCGGGACGGCCTGCCAAGCGTGGAAACCTCACCTTGAAGACTGATATTGAAGACTGCCATAAGTTTATTGAATCACCAAGTCCCCAGAGGTTATCATGCGGCAACCAATCTTGTTGTGTGCCTGGCTTAGGAGTTAACAGCGGTAACCTTGTTGTAAATTCTCTTGCTGCTGCAAAATCTTTCCGTTCCTCGTCCTTTAGCCCAACTGCTCCTTCCCTCAACTCCAGTCTGTTCAATTGGGAATCAGAAGTATGCTTATCTGATTTTGGATCAACAGCAGCTACAAGACCTATCGATACTATATTCAAATTTCATAAAGCTATTCGTAAAGACCTGGAGTACTTGGATACTGAATCTGGAAAGTTAAGGGATGCCGATGAGACATTTCTGAGGAAGTTCTGTGGGAGATTTCGCCTATTATGGGGACTATACAGAGCTCACAGTAATGCAGAAGACGACATAGTCTTCCCGGCACTGGAATCTAGGGAAACCCTTCACAATGTCAGCCACTCTTACACTTTGGACCACAAGCAAGAGGAGAGACTTTTTGAAGACATATCATCTGCTCTCTCGGAGCTAACATTTCTTCATGAAGGGCTGGAAGGTTCCAAATGCACTCTGAATCTAGCTAGAAGTGAGTTTTCTGCTTCCAGCGGCAATGAGGTTATGAGAAAGTATGATGAACTCGCTACCAAGCTTCAGGGGATGTGCAAATCAATAAGAGTTACGCTTGACCAACATGTTTTCCGTGAAGAGCTAGAACTTTGGCCACTGTTTGGCAAACATTTCTCTGTAGATGAACAGGACAAACTTGTGGGTCGTATAATTGGGACAACAGGAGCTGAGGTGCTTCAATCAATGTTGCCATGGGTGACTTCTGCTCTCACGCAGGAGGAGCAAAATAAGATGATGGGCACGTGGAAGCATGCTACGAAGAATACAATGTTTACTGAATGGCTGGATGAGTGGTGGGAACAATCCCCTTCCTCCCAAGAGTGTTCAACTTCGCAAACTAGTGATTCACAAGGTTTATTCGTTATTCATCAAATGCTTTGTGATTTTGATTTGTCTAGTGATACCAAGCTACTCATGTGACGTACTTTTGCATTCCCTGACTTCTTTTTTGCTTATGAAGTTCTACATGTTTAAACTCCTCAGGCAATGATGTCCATGAAAGCCTTGACCGGGACGATCAAACTTTCAAGCCTGGGTGGAAAGATATTTTCAGGATGAATCAAAATGAGCTTGAATCTGAGATAAGAAAAGTTTCTCGAGATTCAAGCCTTGATCCAAGAAGGAAGGCATATCTTATTCAGAATCTTATGACCAGGTTTATATCTTTTCTTTAATTGTATACCCAAGTTTACTGTTATATTTTCATTTGGCCAATAGATTGTTAATTGTGGTACAGTCGCTGGATAGCTGCTCAGCAGAAATCTACTCAGGACGGCATGGGTGAAACATCTGGTGGTGAAGAGTTGCGAGGATGCTCTCCTTCTTATCGTGATGCCAACAAGTTGGTTTTCGGTTGTGAACATTATAAGAGAAATTGTAAAGTTCGTGCTGCTTGCTGTGGGAAGTTATTTGCATGCAGGTTTTGTCATGATAATGTTAGCGACCACACAATGGATAGGTAAGCCTCCACTTCCTTTATGTTATTTCACTGTAATCTAACCTTCTACTTGTAAATTTAAAAGTATGGGGTACCTGTGCAGGAAGGCTACTTCTGAAATGATGTGTATGAACTGCTTGAAAATTCAACCCATTGGGCCAGTTTGCACGACACTTTCCTGCAAAGGACTTTCCATGGCAAAGTATTATTGCAATATCTGCAAGTTCTTTGATGATGAGAGGTAAAAAAAAACTTGAGTATAAAATTGCATCCATGATGTTGTAACATTGCTCCTTGATCTCTAGATTTGTTTTGTTGATCACCTCCTAACTGATGCTAATTGAGCCACAACGCCCATGACCATAATATTGGGGGCTGATTAGCTATCATAAAATGTCTCAGTAGCTTGTTTGCTGATTTAATCCTTAGTGAAATCTGTTAAGAGTGTTATTTGACTAATTCCTTTTTATTTTCTTGAAATACGTAGGACTGTGTATCACTGCCCTTTTTGCAATCTATGCCGTCTTGGAAAGGGACTTGGTTCGGACTTCTATCATTGCATGACTTGTAACTGCTGCCTAAGCGTAAAACTAGTCAACCACAAGTGTCGGGAGAAAGGTTTAGAAACCAATTGCCCCATATGCTGCGACTTCCTTTTTACTTCCAGTGCATCTGTCAGAGCTCTACCCTGTGGCCATTTCATGCACTCAGCCTGCTTCCAGGTCCTTTGTTTTGTTTAGATGGTTTTTTAAAAGGGCTCTTATATCTTTTTGTCACAGTGCTCTGAGTTCGAAATCCCTTGTTGCAATTTCAGGCTTACACCTGTAGCAATTACATCTGCCCGATCTGCAGTAAATCGCTTGGAGATATGGCGGTAAAGTTTCTGATTCTCTTTTATTGGACTCACTCTACCTTAAGCAAGTGATATCATTTCCTGAAAAGGAATCCATCAGGGGAACCGGGAAATATTTAACCGGAGTTATGAGAAATAGTATGAACAGTTTGCAATTTCCTGAAGAAAGTGAAGATAACCAGGGAACCAGGGAAGACCGGACTCAGGTGGCTGAATCCCTTGGGGGCTGGGGTCGAGGCTATATGATGATGCTTGTGTAACTAATGGATTCACTTTTCTTGGTAACATACTTAGCATACTTAGTTTCTGTTATTCCAATTTCTCTCTTCAGGTGTACTTTGGCATGCTTGATGCGTTGTTAGCATCCGAGGAGCTACCAGAGGATTACAGAGACCACTGTCAGGTTACTCCAAGTTTCATCCGTTGTATCTACTCATGCATCTCTTCTTTCCATATCAAGTCGGATAACCTAACTTTTCTTTTGCAGGTCATATTGTGCAATGACTGTGGAAAGAAAGGCATGGCACGCTTCCACTGGCTATATCACAAGTGCGGGCTCTGTGGTTCATACAACACTCGGGTCATCAAGGCCGAGACTGTGAATCCCGATTGCTCAGCTTCTATGTAGATTTGCTTTATTGTTCTAAATTGGCATGTAAATATTAGCTTCTTGTCTCCTGTGTTATTTGTTTTGACGCTTTCTCAGATCATGTTCTTCGATAACAATACATAACGATGATCTGCAGGTTTAGTCATTCAGCCCAGTTGTATTGGTAGGTTTTCTCTGGGTAAGCCGATTACAGCAACACGGTTGCCGAGGTTTCACAATGCTCTTGGCAGTTCGATTTGATAAATCTGTACCAGTGCGGATATTATTTAAATGCAAGTAAGAAATTTTGTATTCAAACTTGTTTTTTTGGATTTCGTGTGAATCCGTTGCTTAACCGTCTCATCATTTGTTTTAAATGAGATTGATTACTTGGTAGTCTCGGAATTCTCATCTTTCACTGGATGCTGTAGGTTTCTTCTATCAGGTTCCGGATATACTTGTATACCAATGCAAAACTACTTGGGTAGAAGTTGTGAAAATGCTGATGTTTCAAGTTCTCTGTTCCCTGCGATCAAAGTATATCAGAACACTCTTTATTCAAAGGAATCTCGGACCAAAAGATGCTGCTAGTAAAATGGTTAACTAGAAAATTACTTTCTTACGGTAATCCTAAAATATCATAAATTAGATTTTATTTTTTTTACATACATTATAAGATATTGTATAGATTTACTTACGCTAACCAATTAACCAATTGTTTATCATATGATAAAATAAATTCTGAAGTATCAAACAGATTTTATCTTTAACAGAAAAAAAGATATAAATAAGTTCAAATTCATGCAGATTGAGTTAATTTGAGTGAATTCTCATATTCCATGTAAACTTTTTGAGATGAAAGATTATTGAGATGTATTATACAAGTTGAATGATCTATGCTAATACAATTTGTCTATTTATGCACATAATATTAGATGTAATAGTTCTCAAATACTACAGATGTAAATCCACAAAATGCTGCAGGTGGAAGTCCACAAAATGATGCAGGTGGCAAAGTCCAGATCCGCGGCCGCTAGATTTAACACTCCATCCCCTATAAATACCCACCTCTCTGCTTATCTTTCACTTTCAACGCAGCTCTCTTTTCTCTCGGCGAAAAACACCGACAAGCGATCGGAATAATCTCTCGTGATATTTAGGGTCTCGTGATATTTAGGGTTTCATTCATTCTACCAAGGTACGAATCTGAACTCGATCATTCTATCGATTGATAAATTGATGCTAATCATGTTATAAATGTTACTCGTGTTATAAATGTTACTGATTGTGATATATGATGTTGAATTGGTGTGTACTCTATAATGAAACCCTGACGTTGAGAGGCTGTTTGGTGTCAAATTTTGCTTTTGTACTGATATCGTTCGACATCTCGTTCAACAATGGTGCGTTTGTGCGGTTTTGAGATTCGTCAATTGTATGCTAAGAGAAGTGGTGAAGTGGTTATATATTTTGGAATTGCCGAAATGCTTTTAGGTCGTAGATCAAAGGATTCATTTTGTCTAGTGTACCCTTTCGGACTGTTTGATATAGTCCTCAAAAGTAATGAAAACCCATGTAAAAATAATTTTGTGTATTTAGATGAAATAAAAAACATGATACCAAGCATGCTCTTTGCAATTGCTAGGTGTTTCGTTGTAAAGGAAAAATGGTGTTTTTTTTTTGGCATCTATGCGTTCTGTATTTGAACCAACTGGATCTGTTCTGTATTTGAACCAACTGGATCGAATAGTAGATAAAAATTGACGTCGTTACGCGGGGGCCGAAAGTTTTTAAATTGGATCTAAAAGTATTCTTTTATTGAGAATGACTAACTGCTTTGCCGCCTCTTTGGCTTCGTGTTACTGGCTTACTGTCAGGGACATCGCTACTCTGTTGGTGATCTTTAACAATGTTCTTTGTGTCGATTAGTTGTGCTGTTTAGTTCAACCAGGTCTTCTATCTGGTTCAGCGGAATGTCTCTGGTAAAGCTTTGTGTTTGTTGACTTGAATCTTGATCTGTACTACAGATGCAAATCTTCGTCAAAACACTGACCGGAAAAGCCATCACCCTCGAGGTGGAAAGCTCGGGCACTATTCAGAACGTGAAGACTAAGCTTCAAGATAAAGAAGGAATCCTGCCAGACCAGCAGAGGCTTATCTTTGCAGGGAAGCAGCTTGAAGACGGTAGGACCCTAGCGGACTACAACATTCAAAAGGAATCCACCTTGCACTTGGTTCTTCGTTTGAGAGGCGGGATGCAGATCTTTGTTAAGACCCTCACTGGGAAAACCATCATCCTCGAGGTAGAGAACTCGGACACCATTCAAAATTTGAAGACAAAGATACAAGACAAAGAAGGAATCTCTCCAGTCCAGCAAAAGCTTATCTTTGCAGGGAAGCAGCTCGAAGATGGTAGGACCCTCGCCGACTACAATATCCAGAAGGAATCGACCTTACACTTGGTTCTCCGTTTGAGGGGCGGCATGCAGATCTTTGTGAAGACACTCACCGGGAAGAACATCATTTTGGAGGTGGAGAGCTCGGACACCATCGAAAATGTCAAGACAAAGATTCAAGATAAGGAAGGAATTCCTCCTGACCAGCAGAGGCTCATTTTTGCTGGCAAGCAGCTGGAAGACGGGCGCACATTGGCTGATTATAACATCCAGAAGGAATCCACCCTCCATCTCGTCCTTCGCCTTCGTGGAGGTGATGCTTGAAGATGCAGTTTCTAGGTTCGTATAGGTAGGTCACCAGGTTGCAGGTTTGTGACAAACTATGCCATTTTAGTAGATTAGTAGTATCAATAAGGCGTTCGTCCTGCAGCCTGATTAGTCGTAGTGTTTTGCTTAGGACAGTTTCAGTTTCTGAGTTTTTGTTGCTAGTTTGTTGAACAGAGCTATTAGTCTTCGTCAATTCATTTACTCGTATGATTTCGTATGATTCTTCCACCTGATAAGAACTTTTGCAGGACTGGTTAGTGAATGGTATGTTCTGTCCAACTAAAAGTCGGCAACTCGACAAGGGAGGCTATTGCCCAACTGATCTACGAACATATGCGTCTATTATGTTGGCATTGGAATATCCCTTGCATAACTTTTTGGAGATCAGTTTAGTGTTTCGACCAAACCATGCTTCATTAATTTGGTGAGAGTTTGATTTTTGAGCACCAACCTTCTTTGTGTTTGTTTGTACATATACATGACATTTTATCTCTGATAGCAATTGCTCGATGTTTTAATGTCACTGTGTGTACGGAAAGAGTCAGTGGATGCATCCGCTACTTGCATGATTGCTTGTATTTGGGCAATTGTAGTTGAGGATCGCAAAAAGATAATGATAAACAATCAATTCTTTGTGTTTGTTTGTACATATATATGACATTTTATCTCTGATAGCAATTGCTCGATGTTTCAAAGTCACTGTGTGTACACAAAGAGTCGTGGATGCATCCGCTACTTGCATGATTGCTTGTATTTGGGCAATTGTAGGTGAGGATCGTAAAATGATTAACTCAATAATAAACAATCAACAATATAAATGACGATAGTGTAATACCTCATATTCATGGATGTTGTGTAACGGTAGTATGATCAGAGTGCCCAAGATGCTGAGCTTTCAACTAGAGTGGGAGAAAAGCTGTACTTTCAACAATATAAAAGACGATAGTCTAATACCGCATATTCATGGATGCTTTGTAACAGCAGTATGATCAAAGTGCCCAAGATGCTGAACTTTCAACTAGAGTGGGAGAAAAGCTAGACATGATTCTTGGGATCCCATGAAAAGTCATGTGAACATGAAAAAATGGAAAAAGGAGTTTGAGCGGTTGAGTGAGTTGAGTTTTGCTGAATATATCCAACAAATGGTACTTGAAAGATCCTACCTGCAATTGACAAATAGTGATCTCAGTTTCCTTGCTAGGACACACAATATTGTCCCCCATCTATGTGTTATCACTATAACACTATTGTCAATAGACAAATACATCATTCTTGATTTGGGTTTTTTTTAACAATTTTATAAGGGTTTATTTAAAATCGTTGTTGTTTTTGATTTTCTATTTTTGTTTCACTGATCGATGAAATAGGATCATGTGTGATTGATTTTTATTTTTTAAATGGATCAAATAAAAATGGAAATAAAAAAACTAAAAAAAAATAGTTTTAAGTTTTTGTTTTCTATTTCATTTGAGTATAATATTCAAGATTTCCTCCGTAAAAAAATATTTTATTTCATGGAGTGTTTTTTATTTCTGTTACTTATATTGTGTTTATGTTATTGATTTTGGTTTCCACCTTTTAGGACAGTGATATGAAAAAAGCCCCTAAACGACTTGGCGAATCCAAAAATAGTAAAAACAATAAGAACGGTTCTAATGTGTTATTTTTTTTGTCCTATTTAAATTATAATATTTTTTATGTCCTATTCAAATTATAATATTTTTATATTTAATAATTTTTTTCACACAAAAATATTAAAATATCTCTATTTTATATCACATAACTCACACATCATCATTTCTCCTTTTCTTTTCCTTACTCTTTTATCTTACAAACTCATAAGAATCATTCTTTATTAATTTAATACATACTAAAACCAATGATTGCGATAGGATTCTCAAATTATCTTATTTGGGGAAAAATTGATCAAGCAAGACGAATCTTTGTGAATACAACATTTAAAACATGGGTAATGTCGAAAAGATGCAAATCGGAGACAAAACATGGGTAATGACGAAAAGATGCAAATCGAAGACTTTTAGCAAATGCTTTGATTGATCCAAAATTTTAATTTGATTAAGATAATGATTTGAGAAATAGGAATTGCATAAGCAAGGAAGCACTTTCCATGAACAAGATTTTGAGAGATCTTCAATTGCGACACAAAATCATATCTGAATCAATAGTGTAACTTGATTAGTTATACTTTTCATCATCACGCAGGGTAACCAATTACACTAAAACCAGGGTTAGATATCCATCATATTGAAAAGGATAGATTTTTCAATTGCTTAATGATATAAGAAACAGAGACTTTGAAGATCAAACTTAAGAACATAATCTAATCATAAAAAATTAACCCTCATAGAAGAGAAAACATCTAAACTTTATAACTCATTACACAGTTTTCCGTGTAGTTAAATTGAGTTTTGATAAAATAACATACTCGTTCAACGTATATAACTCAGTAACCCGTACTTCTAGATTGAGATATATGTGAAATCCATACGAGAGACCCATTACACCGTCAATAATAGTAGTACTCACTCCGTCCCATACAAATTATAATTTTTTTGATTCGGATGAACAATTTATATATATTGAATTTATATTGAATAATATTAAATATGCGATTTAGTGTAACAGTCATGAAAGAAGTCAATGGATATATTGTAGCTCGTTTTATGTTATTTCTTATCAAATTAGGAAACGTTATAATTTTTGTGGGACATGTAAATAAGATAAGCGTTATAATTTTCATGGGACGGAGTGAATATTATTTTAGTACCCCCTTCATCCCAAAAAAATATACTATTTTAACTGGACACGTATGACGATAAAATGTTTGATAGATATTACAGGACGATCAAACGCTATTTTTTGAGAAAATATGATGAAACATTAATGATAGTAAATGTTACATACTATAATCATGGGCCAATAGAAAATTTAAATCGTATCGTTTAGATACGAAACGAAACTCCTCAAATTACGTGTTAAAAAATACATAAAGGAAAAAACGTTGCATCAATTATGGGACGTAGATAGTATAATAGCACTCCTTCCATCCCATAAGTGTAACATTTATTTTTTTTATATCCCATAATAATTACAATAATATCTTATTTAATATATATATATAATCAATCAAATTTAATTAAATCACATCCATAATCTTATTTCATTATTGATATAATAAAATATACTATCATTCAAAAAAAAAATTTTTTATTAAATTTTATAAAAATTCAATCCATATCTAAATTCCGGTATCTATTAATCAATTTATTATGTTTATGGTGGGAGGAGGAGGAGTAACATTTAACCCATACGAGTACATTTTTCCATCCACTATAAATAGTGGAGACACGCACCCACTCTGATGCACACATTTCCCTTCTACAATCACATGTCACATACCAACACTCCAACCAAAACCACCCATCACCACCTCAGTCGGCGGCGTGTGTAAAACTCTTCGGCTTCAGCTCTCCTCTTCCTCGTCAGGAGACGAGTTAGACTCCCCGACAGCCGCAGCCGTCGACGGCCGTAGAGTAGAGTGCCAATACTGCAGCCGAGACTTTGCCAACTCACAAGCATTAGGCGGCCACCAAAATGTCTACAAGAAAGGGAGGCAGCAACTCAAGCGTGTGCAGCTAAGCGCCGCTCGTGATGCCGCGTTCGAGATTATGGTGGTGTTGAGCAAAATCATGGTGTTAATTATTCCATTAGTGTTGCTACGCGTGAGATTTGAAGACGATATGTAGTGTTCGTCGAATCAATAGAGTAGGGGATATTACATCTTCAATCCAAGATCTCTGTCCACGCGCCGCCGGGTCACCTCCTCCCGCTGGTCCCGGTGCCCGGAGTGGTTCCTCATAATGGGCCTTTATCATGGGTGTTTACTCCCCGGCCGGTGCCGGCATTGGTAGCCCATGGCGGCGCGTGGTGGAATTGGCGAGTGAGGGATGTGCGGGTGCAGGGAAGTTCTTGTATACCGGCGGTGTAGGAGAGACGGGCCAGGAAGGTTGCGTAATGGGCCTGAGCTTGATGGTGGTGTTGGGCTTGACTTGCATCTTAGTCTTGGCCCTGCTGGCCCATGAAATTATGGGTTTTTTATATCAACCCAAATTAAACGTCATTTGATGAGTAAGACTGTATAGTGCATACATCTATCAGCATTTCCCTGTTTTGTTGAGCAGCTGGGTTGTGTGTAAAACACCTCTTGAGGATCTGAATAATCATGAATTTTGTGGATGTTCAACAACGGTGTTACCGTGTAACGAGAGTCAGATGTTTGGAAATAGCTTGGTCAATCATTTTCGGACGATCTTTGTGAAACTTGTTATCTCTATAGTTCCCAACTCGACTTAGTACTAGTCGGTTTCCACTCTAGGAATGTCCCTATTATTACAACGTATATCATCACTGCTTATCCATTATCATGCAAAATGGCTACATGATTGAAGTGTGGAAGTTGATATGATATTGTAGTAGAGTTTGTGATTGAACATGAAAAGAGAGCACATGAACTAGTCTTGAGTACCACTCTTCAATTTGATGATTGCTGGGTACATTTTCAGCCAAGTTACATGGACTTGATGGACACCAGGGAGCAAGAGTGCAAGACATGAACATTTGGAGCAACCACATTGATTTCTCATTCAAAACTCAAAAAATTGGGGGTCAAATTTTATTCATCCAAGACATATTGTAAGTGAAGAATATGTCAGACAAGAAAACCCATGTAAATGTATTGCGTTTGGAGCTATAAATTTGAGCCTCAAAATTGGCCTCAAAACTTGTTTTCTAGAGGCCTCTCAATTTTGGAAGGTTTATTCCATTGATAATGGTGTCAAAAATGATGAACACAAATATATGGGTTTAACAAGTGTGTCATGATATAGGTTTATCTAATAACAAATGAATAATTGAATTTAAAATAACATAAATGACATGAGAGAATTGTATTAAGATTATTTACATTTGATTGTTTTGATTTATCATAAGGACATAATTTTCACTATTATTTTACAAAATGGAAATGTTGAAGGAGAAGCGGTCTCTGAATTAAACATCCTTGTGGTTGCACTCTTGCTAATGAAAGCTCCCTAGAATATCATTATAGTTTGATCCATCGTGAATACAAACAAAGAACATTCTGATAAGGAAAAAATCAAAATGCAACAATCAACAATAATCAAAATGCTACTACACCCACTTATGTAAAACAATTGTGAAATCACATTCAAAACATGGTCTACAAACCAACAAGCAAACCCAAATATTCAATCGAATAATCATAACTCCGAATCAGATCCCGATCCTCTGCACTCTAATCTGCTCATAAAATCTCTCAATGAACTTCTCAGCCCTCTCATCGATCGACCCCTCTTCTACACTCGGATCGAGCAACTCCGCCTCATCTCCTTTCACTTCAATTTGGCCGAGTGAACAATCATCTAATTGGCCTTCAAATCTACCAAGACAAGCACATATGAACATTGAAGCAGAGTAAACTCCCGTGCTCTGTTTCCTCTGTTTGGAGTTGAAGCTCATGAGAGGTGAATTGGAAGGAGAGAACTCATACTCGCGAATGAACCCATTATTATAATGTTTACGCAGATTAAAACTCTTCACCCTCTTCATCCTCTTGAGAAATGCGAGATTTTCGCTTCTGGGTTTCCTCATCTTCGCTATCAAAATTGAGATCGTTGTGAAGCTAGAGAGTTTCTCCATGATCATGGATCTATTCTTCGGCATTTCTGCTCCTATTTGGTATTTGGTGAGAGTGGGTTGCTGATTTTTGCTTCACATGTGTTATGCTTCATATAAATAGACTTGCTTGAAGGTGAAGCTCGAAGGTTGAAGCATTGAAACTTGAATGAGAGTTCAAGAAAAGGGGAATGAAAATGGCAGATTATGGTGAATGAGCTGGAAACTGTGGCCCAATCTGGGCATGGTCGGTTGAGGTGTTTTTGAGATGAAGCACAAAACAAAGAAACTAGCCGTTGCAACGATTCGTTCGGATTTGAAGTTCATGTTGTGCGATTCCACCAGGTGACTAGATCCAAAATCAGCATGTGGATACAGAAAAGTGATTCTAAATGGTTCCAAAGCATATAAAATCAACTCAATAAAAAGAAATTCATAGCGTTGATAGCTGAAATGTTTATGATATCTACAAATGCCATTGGTTTCAATTAGATAAATAGTTTTCAATATCAGATTCCTTCTGAATACACCAATGTTATGAAATTGAATATATGAAGCTATATAAAAATAAATTAAATTTTAATATGTGTTAATAGGACAATTATATAACGACGGTTTTACATTCATGTAGTTGCTAGGCTCTAAATCATAGTTGGATCTTGACAACATTATGTTGTTCGTCTCTCCTAACGAAGATAGATTATAATAATTACGGTGACGATGAATATGATAAAGATTATCATTGCATAAAGAGATTCATTAATTCGTTTAATTCAGGAACCGTCCCATAACTTACAGTCCTATAAAGGTGTCTTCCTCTACAAACGACTAGGAGTATATATTAGTAGAATTTGGACTAAAATTGTATATAGTCCTATGTTTCAATGAATGAATTTACGTTGTGGATTGCAACATTAAACAAGCTCAATTAGAATTGAGTCATATTCAAACTCTGAGCCTACTGTAAGCCCACATGTGTAGCCCTGTCGGTTATAAATGCAAAACATTTTTTTGGTGTTCTAATATTCATACATATTTTTGTCGTGTTCCATTCAAATAGTAATATTATTTTATATCAATAATAAAATTATTTATATTATGAATCTTATGAAATAATTAAATATAATTTTATATAAAATTATAGTTTAAGTCATATAATATAACTCTGAATTAATGACGTAATTTTCTTACATGACGAATAATAAATTTCTTCAAAATACGTGTTAAATAATATAATAATGATTACTTGAATGGAACAAATGGAGTACTTTCTTTGTCTCATATTAATTGAAACGTTTTTTCAATGATTAAACAAATAAAACTTTTTTTTTTATAATCTTTTAGCATAAAAAATATAAAATCAATCTCATATCCTATAATATACGTACTAAAAAAATAAATAAATCTTACTTCATCAAAAAACATACAAAATCAACACATATAAATTTTCATATCGAATCAAAATTTTTAAATTAATATAAAATGAAAAAAATTGATGACTTATAAGAAAAAAATAAGTTCATGACTAATCACAAATAAACTTATCTATGATTAAGGAAATTCAACGATATCATGATTTTATGTTGGGTAGTTATTGTGTTTTTAAATTTCCTTTGTTTTTTATTTTCAACTTGAAAAATCACAAACATTAAACTTGACAGTTAGATTCCTCTTTGCCACGGATAAATTTATCTATAACTAACCACAAACTCCTCAAGCTCAACTTAAAATAGTAATTTTAATGTAGCTGTCAAGTAATAAGAATGGGAATCCAGCATTCTTATCATTACAGAAATTTTAATTTGTTCCTCTTAAAATCGTCAATAACTATATTTTTTTCGTCCCAATTTATATATAATTATTTGATATAAAACAAATTTTTATATATGTTAAATTTTTATGAATTTTAATTTCAAATTTTTTTAAAGATAATAATGTTTATTGTAATAATTGAAAAAAAAATAACGAATATATTATAACAAAACATAACTGATATGATTGTTTCAGATTAAAAATTTATTAAAAGATGAAAAATTACAAATAAGTTAAAACAATCCTAAAAAACAATGTTATATATATATAACGAAAGAATATCATTACTAGTAACTTAAGATCGCTCGCACGAGAGCAGAACAACGAGAAAACACTCAGTGAGAGGAAAATGTTATAATCTAGTAAAAAAATTAATTATTTATCTTGATATCGTCAAATTTTTTTTACTACATCTATATCACACCGGATGTTTTCAGAATTATTTCGATATTATCGATAATATTTAATAAATTATCAAAATATATATAATTCATAAATTTTTTCCTTTAATCTTGTTATAAATTTTTTTCACCCAAAACAAAAACAAATTACTTTATCACATTACAACGTTGCCGCCGTCATCGACCCATCAACAGTGCCACCAATCGACCATGGACAATGCTGCCCATCGACAGTACAACCCATTTGACAGTGCGACCCATCGAGACCATCACATAAAACAGTACCCCCTCATATGAAAACAGTCTTGTGAGCAAAACAGTGCGCACAAACCCGACAATGTCAGCATCCCCAATACCCAATGTGTCAATGAATTGATACAGTGCGTAATCTATTTTCCCCTTCTTCACTGTTAGAGACGCCGTTATTCGCCTCCTTTTGATTCCCTTCATTGGGATAGAGTACGATTTTCTCCTTCTCGTGTTGTGGACCCGTCGCTGGCAAAATAGGGAGGAGGGGTTGCACTAGCAAAATGAGAGGTATAGGATTGTGGTGATGGAAATTGAAGAAAGGAGAAGGGTTATGATGAATGAAGACATGGCGGATGAAAGAGAGAAAGAGGGAGACAAATATGTTGTGCTGTCGGCAGAGGAAAGGGGAACAGAGAAGAGATTAGATGATCAAAACTAGGGTTTGTGTATCTATATAATTACTCCATAGAGGGGAAGGGTAGATACGGGAGAAAGTGCTTTCTTTTTTCAAAAACCACACCAAATGATAATTGATAAAATATGATATAATTAAATAATAAATAAGATCAAAATTAATATTGATCAATAATTTTCACATAACATAATCTATATAAAATTATCATGATATTTTTAAATAGTATTTTATGAGATTCTAAAAAAAATTCCCTTGGTTTTACTCCAATATTTTTCTTTTTTTAATTAAAATCATGATTTTTTTTCAAATTATTCAAATCACTCGATTATTATAATAATCATGAATTAAATCAAATTATTATAATGAGTGATATAAAAAATATAATCTTTTTTTCTTTTTTGACAAATGCTCTTGACTATATAAATCGTTATTATTTTCTCACAATAATAAACACTAATGAAAAAATATTTATACACATATTCTTTTATCATGATATTATTAAAGGGTTTAATGATATTTATAAACTATAAAAGAGGTAATATGATTTTTTTCATAATTATTAATGAGCATTAAATATATTGGAGGTGTCATATCATGAAAAATCATGGGATAACATATCATGATATCGTATTCTGAATTTATAATATATATAAATGTGAATTTCTCTAAAAGTTCTCTTACAAAACTGTATGTAATATATGAATTCTTTATTTCGTGCCCACTGATGCATCGGTTCTAGCAGCATCCCTGTTTGTTATGCCTTTTTTTTCTCTCAAAAATACTTGGTCAGTTCTATTTCAAAATTTAGCATAAGAATATTGTCTTAAAGTAATTCTAATTATGAATTATATATAATATTATATTTATAATTTGAAATCAGATTATAAAAATAAAACTCCAATCATAAAGTAATGTTAAAATAAAACTGATTTAAAACTAATTATATATATTTGAAAAAATCAAAATATAATTGTAGCTATCATTGTCATATTATCAATAATGTCAATTTTTACATTTAGCATAAGAATATTGTCTTAAAGTAAATCTAACTATGAATTATATATAATATTATATTTATAATTTGAAATCAGATTATAAAAATAAAACTCCAATCATAAACTAATGTTAAAATCAAATTGAGTTAAAACTAATTATATATATTTGAAAAAATCAAAATATAATTGTAGCTATCATTGTCATATTATCAATAATGTCAATTTTTACTTTTTTTTTTCTCATTTTCAACAAATTTTAAAGATTATATAATTACTTAATAAATAAAAAAATACACAAAAATGTATTTGAAAAAAATTGTTGAATGTAAAGATAAGAAAAATTAGGTGAAAAAATAGTTGGTCATAATTTTGAAAATTTTTATGATGTGTTACAATTTGATGAGAAGTTAAAGAAAAAAAAATCGATGCTTAAATTATGTTAGCTTGATAACAAAAAATAAAATCGAGCGATATTTAATAGAAAAATGGAATTTTTTGGGTATAAAATAACACCATAAAATTATATAATTGATGTTAAAATATTTTTTAATATCAAATTATATCAATAATTATCTCTATTTAATATTAAAGTTGAATTTGTTCTTACATTTGAGAGAGAGGAAAAAAAAAAAAAGAGGCAAAGATGCAATCAAGATGCCGTTTGATCTGACGGTAGGTAGCTCACTGGACAGTGACATTTTACTAGGAGGAAAAAAAAAACAGAGAAAAAAATAAAATAAATTAAAATAAAACTTCCCTCTGGTGAAATGCAACGAGTAACCGACCACGCCCACACGCACCGTAACATAGACCACCCCCAAAATCCAACCCAGATCCAAAACACACTTAAGAATTACATTCACAACACACACACCCCACCCTCAAAGCCCCTCCTCTCCTCTGTCTATATATCAACGTTAACCGCTCTCTTCCCCCATTTCTCTCTTTCTCTGAAATCCATTCATTTCCCTTCTCCGGCGACACCACGGCGGCGAATTCCACCCGCTGAGAGTTCCCTCTCAATTCATCTCCGGCGAGGAATCATCCTCACCGTGACACGCCGATCGGCGCCGCCTGTCCCTGTAATGGTGGCTTCCACCGCCCTGTCGGAGAAGACAACGTCGACGAAGAAGAACAAGACGCACAACAGGAGGCTAGAGGAGGAGGAAACGGAGCAGGTGTTTGAGATGGAGGCGGGACCGGAGAGATCGAGGGGAATACACTACGGCCCGTCCCTCCCGGTGTTCAAGTGGGGGAGGACGAAGCAACTCCGCTTCGCCAACATCGATGATTACGCTTCCGCGGAGGCGGCGACGGAGAGAGGAGATCATGTGTTGTCCGGAGATCACGTTGTCTCCGGAGATCGGCGGCGATCTCCGTCGTTCCGGCGGAGGAAGGAGGGGGAGTCGGTGGGGAAGAGATCGGAGGCGGAGAGGCGGCGGCAGCTGCTCTTCGATCCGGAGAAGCAGTTTGGGAGAAGCAAGAGGAGTTTATTCGGCGGCGGCGTGGGAGGGGAAGGTGATGATGAGGACGGGATCGAGGCGGTGAGGACGAAACTGATGCTCGATTTCCAGACGGAGGTGGACAGGATGAAGGTCGCGTTTCTCGGGGAAGGAAACGACGAGATTGAACCGCCGCCGCCGCCAACAACGAAGATGTCGCCGAGGAAGACGACGGCGGAGGCGGAGATCAGGCCGTGGAACTTGAGGACTCGGAGAGCGGCGCAGAAGGACGCGAACGGCGCCGCTGCCGGGAGGAGTGCCAGGATCGACGGTCGGAAACCCAACGGTTCTCCGCCGAGGCTGAGAAGCGCGGCCGGCGGTGCCGGCGAGGTGGTCGGAGAGAAGAGGAAGGAAGATGAGAGGCGGAAGTTCTCTGTTTCGCTCTCGAAGGACGAGATCGTCGAGGATTTCTTCAGCTTCACGGGAGCGAAGCCGAATCAGAGGCCGAAGAAGCGACCACGATCTGTGCAGAAACAATTGAACGTGAGCGTTGAATCTTGTTCAAATTTTTGAATATGTGATCGATTTGCCTCTAATTGTGTATATCATTGAGTTTCATGGATTGTGTGACGAGTTACTTACGTGATTTTTGTTTTGCAGAGTCTTTTCCCTGGATTGTGGCTGACGGAGATCACGCCGGAGATGTACAATGTCACCGAGAATCTTGGACTTGCTAAGGCATGACCCGTTTGGCACTTGCCCTCTAATTCGTGGGTTTGTGACATCGAGATGATCATCTGGCATATGGTTATCTTGTTGTCGTGTGTCAACCGATGATTCTGTTCTTGGATGTGTTTGTCGTGGTGACTGGCGGAGGAGTTTATGATGATGCTGATGGACGATGGCGTGGTGCTAGTTAGATATGTGCATGTTATCCAGTGATGGCTTTGCAAAGGAGTTTCGATAGGAATGATGTGAATAGTTGTGATGGGGATGATTTTGCTGATAATGAATGCCTATATTTCACTCTTTCCATTCGAATGGTGCCAATCAGTAGTGTTCTAGTCGTTTTTCCGATAGAATGTGGCATGAAGAGAAGTGAGTCTTTGATCTTTCGTCGATGCTACTTTTTTCAGTTCCTGTTATCAATTCATGAGATTTTCGTGTTAATCGGATGTTAGTGAATCTATGTGTGTTTTATCAAGTTCTCCGCAAATTGTTGTTAGGAGCTGCTTGAGGCGACAATGCTGCAGGTCGGGACATCTTTATACTTTGGCTTCTTTGCTTGAACATCGTTAGATAATCAGATGTTTGTATCAATGTCTTGCTGGCAATTACTGTGGTCAAGCTCCCCTAACTGGGTTAGTAGGGGTTGATTGGTGCGTAGATAGGTTTATTAAGCTGAAGTTCGATTGCTGCCACTGTTTATGTACACTCGTGGTGCCGGGTATAACCTACCTGCTGCACTTGCCGGCTACACATGGGTAATCTTCGTACTCCGATCGCCCTGTGCAAATAACTTTGTTGCTTCGAGATCACATTTAAGCAGTGAGCATCTGCATTTTGTAGGCGAATCGGTCCCATCTTTCTTATGACATGCAACAGATTCTTCAGGGTTCGAAATAACAAGGAGCAGTGCCTGCATCGTCATGTTTCAAAAGCCTTGTCTACTGGGAAGCTGTATTTGAGACCAAGAGAAGCAGCACGTACTGTTCTGGTAGAGACCAAGAGAAGCGCATACTGTTCTGTTTTTTCACCAAACGCTGCAGCTACAGTAATCGCACGCTTTTGAAAGCTTTATATAATCACCGCTTTATCACGTAGCGATGTTTCTGCATGTTCTTTCCTTGTGCAGCAGCAAATTGATGTTGGCCACTCCAGAACTCGTAACTCGTCCATTTCAGCTATCGTCCGACTGATCCGACCAATGATCGACGCACTGAATATGGAGGGCATGCCGAATGCTGCAAGTCCTAATTGGAGGAGATGGGATCTGAAACAGATGCAGAGAAGATGATATGCGATGAAGAAAGGGAGATCAAAATCAGAGGAGGAAAGAGACCCAACAGGAGACTCTTCTTGTTATCAGGCCACAACTTGTTTCCTTCCCTTTAGAATACGTGGCAGGGGTTGTTTACATGACATAACAAAACACACAAATTTACCTAACTTGACCAGAATAGATCTAACATAGTTTGAAATAGAAATTGGGAGATTCTGTTGTGATCATCTTACCAAATCACACACCATGTGGCATTGATTTGATCTCCTAGTATCTTCCTGCTAAGGGAAAAATAACAACCACTCCTCCTTACGTACTCGCATCGTCCCATTATAATTGGGAAATGTAAATTTCAATTATTAAACATATAATCTTTTTTTTTCATTTTTTTAATTTCAAATCACGCAATATTTTCTAAATATTGCAAACAATTTTGATGGAATAAAATGATAAAACGAAGTAATTATTTTGAGATGAAGATAATAATAATAAAACATTACACATATCACAATATATTACCAAAAAGGAAAAAAAAGAATGCATTAACCGCAATCAAGTAGGCTGCAACTTCACCAACACCTTCCTTTTATATTAATTATTTTTAAAATTTAATTTTTTCTTTAAAAAAGAATAATCATACTGTAGATTTATGAAACGATTTAGTTTACTTGATTACGGTAACTGCAGCTCTCCCATTCCCGGTGGAAAATCTTAACGTAAAAGACAAGAGCATCAAGTTTATTGGATCAGAAAACAATATCGTAACATGCCCAATACGCAAAATGATGGGCCGGGCCACTAACTCTTATGCTGGTCTTTTTCTTCTCGAGTCCTCACCGGCCCAACAATCGATGCAGGGCGGAACTTGATGTCACCGACCGATGAATCGAGGCCGGCGACCTCATCAAAGGCGAAACGAGGAAGGCGAGAGGTGATCATGTTTCGCCATCGATCGAGCATTTGCCTTGACGATGCAGCGAAATGGATAATCGTTTTCCATGATGTGATATGGTATGCATTTGATGTCTTTTTATGCATTTAGGTTGTGTTTGTTGCGATTCGGTGTTTCTTGCAATGACGCTGTGATGAATGTCGAAGTTCACCTCTCGAATTGAAGCATTGGTTGATTGATGTCTAGTTATGTTGACTGAGAGTGCAATGCGTTTGATTTGTTTCTGTTGCGATTAGGTTTTGTTTGTTGCGATTCGGAGTTTCTAGCAATGTCACTGTGATGAATTTTGAATTTCATTGCTGGATTTGAAGGTTTAGTTATTGATGTTTTTAAGATGCATTTATTCTACTTGCTGTGACTGAGAGTGCGATTGCCAGGAACATTGGATGTTATTCACCTGAGAACCTAATGTCCGGTTCATGCTCAATGAACTGAGTGGAAATAGAAATGACACAAGGTAAAATGTTGTATAGAAATGCCAAGTTCATTACAGAATAAAGATAATGAGAAATTCAATCATAAATGGAGCTCGAAATGTATCATCTATTCACTCCTACAGATTACACCAGCATGGCTATCCCTTCTGGCTAATCTTCCATGGTTCTTAATCTATCCGAATTCCAAAGTGGTTAGCAACAAGGTAATGTTATTAGAATTGACATTCCATACTCCAAATTCACCTGAGGCGAAAAAGGGGTGAGAATTGACAAAAGTGTTTCCGACTTCCGATTTCCACTAACCTCATCTGTGTAGTTTCTAGAAAGTTATTAGAACCTACAATTTTCTTGGCATGTGATTCTTTGAGAATCCTCCTGAATCTCGCGGATAACTTGGCTTAGTGATCTCAGCTGACCATCCAGAATAGGTTTCTCTTTGTCATCCTCAGTATACTTGCTCTTGGATCAAAATCTTGTTCTAATAAGAATATGAGAAATGCATGATTGTAGTTAGGTTTGAAACTTATAATATTCAAGTTCACTAATTTTCAGGATTTGACTGAGGAAGTTTGCCTCGCGCTTTGACAATTAGCATGCTGGTTCAGCTAGCTCAGCATGATCATTTCTACACGTGGAGTTAGCTGGTGTAATAGGACAAAGAGGGAACTATAGAAATTGAACTGGTCAAACAAGTAGTAGTAGTAGTAGTTACTTGAAGTGTACCTCACTGTCTTCAACAGTACCTGGCTGCTTCAACTAAATCCTAGAAAGTCATTTGACTGTGTGACTTTGTAGTGAGATCCAAATTTGGTCGCTTTCAAATTACCATATGAATCCACCTACTTGAATAGTTTTCTTGAACAATCATGGTTTTGATCCATTGACTAGTGTAGCAGTTTCTGAATCAATCTCTTTGTTCATAACCTTGTTATTCCTGATTATTGCTCAATTTTATTTCTAGGAATAAAGAATAGCTAATATTGTACTATCTGTTTTGCCAATCCCATTTGGCGGATAACTTTAGTTTCTGGTGGTTGTTGTAGATCTAATTTGTGCACCCTGCCACAAAATAGGTATCATGCTGTACAAATATTCTTCAATGAAGTGACTTGTTGATGTATCAGATTTTTTACAACAGCTAGGTATCCTTCTCATGATGAATGTATATTGCATCCTGAAAATTCTTTTCCCCTTTCTGATTTCCTTCCGAAACTAAAACTATTGATTAGGATGTGGAGACTAGTAACTTAGCTATGATCACACGGTTGATTACAGGCATGGAATTTTTCGTATAAACGGAAATTAAATTCTGCAGATTTGTTTGCCTCATTGATCGATTATAATCTTGGTTCTGGTAGCTCTCATGCATTTGTTTAAGCCTTTTTCTGTATCGGCTCTTCTACAGGTGTCGTGTTTCGTTGATTCATCATGTAAGCTCTCTATTTCAGAGAACCTTGTCGATGCATCACTCTTAGATCTGGTTTCATCAACAACAGGGGAAGTTATGCATTGCAGAACCAGAAGCTCATAGGTACGAGGTCTCAACTTGTTTGATGTAGCATTTTGTTTATTAACAGAGCAGGCATTTCTTCTAACCACCCTCAAGTTTTTATGTACAATGCTTATTTAAAAGTTCTGCGCCATTAAGCTGAAATAAGATCCATGAAAAGGAACAACAATTATAGATGACTTTTGGGGTAGAAAATGAGAGGTCGGCATCAAGAATTTCTCAAACTAGATGATATGGAGGCCGGCTGTCCATGGGAAAAAAACCTAGCAGAAAGGGGATATAATGGTGGCGTGGAAGAAGCGGGTTTGTTCCCTACATGCACCTCAGCATCCTGTGCAGTTCCCTCTGAATCCCTACCTGGCAAGCATTTGACTCATACGATGGGATGCGTGCCCTTTCAGTTAACCAAACCCACTGCTTCTAACTTGAAAGCGACGGCCAAAGACTTGGAGGGATAGTGTTAAGACTAGTATATGATATGTGTTTAGTCTCGTCACGCTTAGGAAGACATTGAAAGTACAGATGAAAACTTGCTTTATCTTTCGTCACATGTTTCTTTGCTTCTCTTCCTTTTTCCTTAATGTTCAATGTAATAAAACTAAAAGGGATGCTTAGAATCTTTCATATCAACTTTGATCTAGTCAAGGGATAGTAAAATGGAATAATAGGGGTTGATCGGTAGCTTATGAATACAGGGTGTCATGTTTACTATTCCAACACATGTAGGGAATCATTATGTATGTCTTCTATGTTTATTGCTCTTGTTTGATTTTTTTTAACACTTCTGTAATGTTTTATTATCGTTATTGTAAGTACATAGAGATGTTAAAAATCTCTTGTTAAGTATGAAATGGATTTGAGATAGGCTCTAAGCATGACAATGAAGTTGAAGTTGGTGTTAAAAGATCATTAGTCCAGGTCTTCAATGTATAATTGCTGTTATACTATTCATGATAGTAGCAATGTGATAAGTATTGCTGCGACCGTTTGAATGTTCTTTTTCGCGTGCTTTCTGGACACTCCTGTCTTATTTGCTTGTCATGAAACTTTGAGACCACTTATTAAGTGCCAAGATTTAATAAGTCATGAAAACATTGAAAAGCATTTAATCATAGGACCATGGTTTTGTAATTGGACCAAAATTGAAATGATTGATGGATTCAAATAGTGAAGTCTCTTCTTCCTGGTTAGTAACAATGGGATCCTTAATTTCCCTTGGCCCCCCTGCACATTAGGATACTATATGTGATCTTGAAAACAATACCCTTTGTTTCCTAGGCGTTCTTCATACGCAATTATTGAACAGTATACCTTCCATCCTTTTTACAGGATAGCTTATTTTACTAAGATTTTCATATGAACAAAGAGAATGAAGCAATCTGGTTATGAGTTCTAGGTTTCATTTGAAGTTTTAGTAATTCAGGGAACGCTTTCCATGGGAGATGTATCCACGGTGAAATGTTATTGATGGATGAATCCTAATGTGACTTTGATAGAATCAGATCAATTTGTTCCGAAATCCAGGTATCTAAAATAATAACAATAATAATAATATTTGCTCTGTACCGAGGTTCAGAGAATTGGAATACATCAACATCTCAACCAATTATCGGCTTTCTTGAGATCATTGGGTATCTGACCAATTCTAGGAGTACAAAATTCCACTCCACTAACTAGATTCAATAGTAATAGTAGTACAAAAGTGGCCAATTCTGAAGATGATCTCATACTCTATGTTGCATAGTTCTCTGATAATTGCATCTTGAAAATGTAATATTAAGCTTAGGGGAAAGCTTAGAAAACTAAAACTTCTTTACATTGCTTTCAAGTGCTATGATTTCTTCTTTGAGTACAGGAATGCCCACTAAAACTAGCCTTCTTGAACCCATATGTAAACTAGTAAAAAGAAAAATTACTCTTATGTTTTACACTTGACATGAGAGTCATGACTATGCAAATTAAGATTAAAAAAATAAAAATAAAAATATTAGTTGCTACCGTTGCTCTTTTAAGAAACACATAAACTGACGAGACTAAGATAGATTATGGTTCAATCTGAAGTATTTGAGGTATGTTCCGTTTTCTGTATTGAGGATGGCTCTTATTGTTGCATCTGATCCTTTGTTGAGAAAAGAACAAATGGATCTTTTGCTTGTTATGGTGTGGGTTGGTTGATTAGAGAGCCCAGCACCATTTGGTTTTATCTACCTCCTGAATTGCCATAGCTCATCCAGGTTCCACATGTCATCCGACATGTCGTCGCCCACCCAGTTGCTGGCTGACGCGTGGCAGTCGAGTAAGAGGGTGCCGGATGCTTCGGTTGCCGACATGGAAGCTAGATTCATGTGACACTCTGAGTTGTCCACGTAATACATGTTTTCCACCAATGAGGAATCCTGATTAGTACCATTACACACAGTTTCCTCGTGGGCCGGGGAAGTAGGGACTGCTCTGTGACCTGAAGTTCCCGGCACCATGGAGGAAATACTTGATAGACTTGTGTTTGAGCTTGAGTTATGCTCTGTGTGTTGGACCATTATGGCCTGGTGGGGCGGTGCCAAAGCACTTGAACCCACAAGGGTTGATGCTTGCATAGTAGAATTAGTTTGCTCTATTTTCTGAATCAATCTCGGCATGTAAAAGCACCGGATTGCTTCAATGAATTTCTGGCTGTTTGATTCCATGTTTAATTGTCGTGCTTGTTTCTGCACTCTTGTTCTCCAGTAGTTCTTGATCTCATTGTCTGTTCTTCCTGGCAGGTGCTGTGCTATTTTCGACCACCTGCAAGTGCCCGTGTTTTACTATGACCTCAAGCTAGCTACCCATTAAGAATGACAAATGACAAGGAGCAGGAATCTGAGCTGCAAAATTTACGCTAAGGTAGTACTACATAAAGACGGAACTGAGTTCGTACTCAACCAGAAGCCTATGTTGCGGGGAAATAACTTGCTTATGTTCTAACCAATCTATTGTGCTGCGCTCAGCGATGCATAATGCGAAATGATGGACACTCACCTGTTACCCCACTTGGAATGGAGTTCGAGGATCAGGAGTTGTTCTTGTGGGGTGAGGTTACCACGCTTGATGTCCGGTTTCAGGTAATTGAGCCATCTTAGTCTGCAACTCTTCCCTGTTCTTTTCAGTCCTGCATATATGAACATAATGAACTAATGGATCAACCCCCCAAATCGAGAACAAGTTACAATATACATAAGCTATCATGATCGAAGAGGTTTTAATGTTACCTGAGGATTGAGCTAATGAGTTCCACCGGCCTTCGCCGTGGCAAGCGATAGAATGGATGAGTAAAGTGTCTTCCTCAAGTGTCCATGGCCCTCTCCTTAGCTCGTCTTGCTCCTCTTCTTCCTCTTGCTTAGAGTGTGATGCTTGTTTCTTTGATGCACAAGGAATAGCTGCTTTCATCTGTGGGAAAACAGGGCTGTTTGATTTGGTTTATGGTTTTGAGGTTGAAAAATGAGCTGAAAAGCGAGGAGTGAAAGTGAAGCTGCAGTTTAGTTATAAGAGGAGATTATATATAGAACCTATGTGAGGGTCCAAAGTGCATTGAATGACTTCGTAGCTAGCTAGGAAACCTGTACTTCCGAATAGTCATCGCACACATATGTCACGCCTTTTTTCTCCTGTTCTTATATGGAGTTCTGTTAAGTTTTTATTGTACGAATATCGTCTGTATGTCGTGTCGAGAGCATCTCTGATTTACTTTTTTCGTATTAATTTGAGAATGCTCTGGTTCGTTTATGGCGAGCATCCATTTTTATGGATATTTCATGTGATCTCTAATGTTACAGATAATCTATGTCGGTAATAGCCAAAAATTGGGTTTGGGTTTAACGATTGTTGAATTCATCAGGATATAGCTTAGTTGATCATTCTATCGGTTATAGTCGTCTCACCAATCGTTTTCACTTTTTATAGAAACATAACAATGAAAATGATTGTATTTTTTTTATTTTTTTTTGCAGGTTACTAAATTAGAATATTCTTTTTAGATAATTCCTGCTCATATTATTCCTTGGACGGTCCTCGTAACATATGGAACATGAGCCTTGAGATAGCAAATCAAGAATGGAGAAAATGGAAAAAAATAAAAATGGTGGCTTTAATTCTCTTTTCTTTGGAGAATCTTTGGCATGGGACACTTGGAACCAATGATGAGTAGGCCTAGGCTTTACATATGCTTTCTAGTGATATGATTTTATTTTATCGTGTAACAAGGGTTGCAAGTTGGATGGATTATCGACCCTGAGATTGGAACATCTTAAAAGAAAAAGAAAGCTACGCACATACACGTCATTATAAATGACAAAATGTATTCATTCCTCATCTTTCTGTCGTGTTTTGTGCTTTTTAGATAAAACTGGAGAAAATATGGTTTACAAATAAGCTTTAACTCATCTTCCTATTGTATTTAACTCCTAAAAGATTCAAACTTTTCTTATGTAAAAAATGAATGCACTTCGATAAATTCAAGTCTTGAAATGCTGTATTTTTTATTTTATTTTTGTTAAACGAGGATTTATGTGGATTGTTTTACGTAAGAGTTTATAATCAATAGTTGATTTGAATTTAAAGTTTCTTTTTTTTTTTTTTCTATCTTGGTGGAGTTGATGGAAGATTGTGGATTGTATAGTGATAGTTCTATGTGGATGAAACTCACTTCGCGATGGTGATGTCCCTCTTTTAGTGCAGTGCACGTCAGTGGATTCTACTTGAAAAGGAAAAGTGACTTATTAAATCCATCCTTTTGACATTTTTGCCTTGCTAACTTATGCTTGAACTACTAATATAATTAGCGCATAACCCATGTTTTGTGTGTTTTCTTCTTTTTAAGTACTAATTATGTCCCCTTCGATAAACTTTTGTCTAATGTTTATCTTGTCGTAATTAGTATGTCGGCTTTTACATGTTTGACAATGTTTTACTCTCCCTAGAGGTAAAGTTTTAAGAAAGGAGTCATCCTCTGATGCTAAGATTTTACTAGGTTATGTTTATTTTCATGGCGTGAGAATGGAAGGACTACAAGTTCATATCAAGGTAGAATGATATATGAGTCTTTTCCGGATGAAAATGATGTTACTGAAGAGATAACCATATGAATTTGGTATTACATGATAGGGGAAAAAGAAGCTGCCGTAGATGCAGCCAAGTTGACCGTCAACTTGTCACTACAAATTTTGATTGATTTATTTATTATAAATCAAATTATTTTTCAAGGTTTAAAATTTTAAATTTTTAAAAAGTGACATTTAGATTTGAAATGTGTGAGGATTGCAGCCAAAATAAGTTACAATTACTGCACCCCTAATATCCCCTTATATAATAGTGTATTATCCACTGTCCAATGTGCGTAAAGCGGAGATCTTGTTCTGATTTGAGCACAGCTACGTGTTACGGGGTTAGATTTTTTCAATCCCTACGACACTTAAATTACTCACATCTTTGTTCGAGCTCAACCTAATTTTAATTTCACAAGACAAAAGTAAAAACGCCGAAAGAGAATAAAAACTTGAAAGGGAAAAAGATATATATGGATCTCAAGAGAAAGATTATTTTGTATTGAAATTGGTGGTTTGGCAAATGAGTCAACACCCCTTTATATACAAGTTCTCCTCCACAATCAATGGTGAATATCAAAACGACCTAACCCTTGCGGTAAACTTGTATATCTACATAACATACTCGATCTTCTTACACTTGCGGCTTAAAACATCCGTCATCAAGTTTGCATTTCCCGGTTTGTAGGCAAACTCAAAGTTGAACTCCATTAAGAAAACTTGTCACCTTATTTGTTTGGGAGTTAACTTTTTTTAGGTTTGGAAATAGCTTGTGGCAATGTTGTTCGTCATCACGACGAACTTGGATCTCAACAAGTAATGCCTCCAAATGAGGAGACAATCGACCACCGTCGTCATCTCTTTCTCATGGACCGAGTAGCACCTTTTCGTATCATTGACCTTGCGGCTCTCAAGACAATAGGATGACCTTCTTGCATAAGTACTCCTCCGATAGCAAAGTCCGAGTCATCGGTGTGAACTTCAAATGGTTTGAAGTGGCCAATAAGGATAAGAACGGGTTTCAAAGTTATCATCTTCTTGAGCTTTTCAAACGTCTTTTTACATGACTATGTCCATGTCCATGCTTTGTTCTTCTTAAAGAGGTCTGTCAAGGAAGATACAATGACCGAGTATCCCTTTATGTTTGTGAGATCAAAAGGCATGACGAAAAACTCGAACGACGCATACCTAGTAACACATGTGGTTTTGGCCTCGTCTTCTTCGGCGATCCTTACTTGATAGTACCCCGAACGAAGATCCAACTTGGTGAAATATCTCGCCCGTCCAAGTTGATCAAACAAGGGAATAAGATACTTGTTCTTGACGATTATCTTGTTCAAAGCACGGTAGTTAATACACAATCGAAACAAACCATCCTTCTTTCTTTGAAACAACACGGGAGCTTCATAAAGCGCTTTTGATGGTTGGATGAAGTCGACATCCAACAACTCCTTCAATTGCTTTTGGAGTTCTTCTAACTTCGTAGGGGCCATGCGGTACGACATCTTGGCAGGTGGTCTCGTATCCGGCTCCAACTCGATCTTGTGATCCACCTCCCTCCTAGGTGGAAGATTCTTCGGGAGTTCTTTCGGCATCACGTAGAAAAACTCCTTGAGAACCTTCTCGATCTTCATTGGTACCTCCTCCGTTGAATCGAAGTCATTATCTAGCTTCAACGTTGCTAAGTAGGTTGGTTCTTCATTCTTGACGTCTTTGAAAAGTTGCATGGCCGAGCTCACCTTCCCTTGTGTCTTTTCTTCCCGTCGAACCACCGGGACCATACAAACACCGTCCTCTTTTACCATGCATATGACACTAGCAAAAGGGATCGGGAACTCCTTCATCTTGTCAAAGAAGTGTAACCCAAGGACAAGTGGGTAGTCATTCACTGGAACAACCGAAAGATCAACCGTTCCTTTCCATTCTCTGATGTGGAGCCGCACACCATGGGCAACGCCATAGATGGGTTTGACCTCCGAATTTATCGGCTTGAATATCCCTTTCTCATCAATAACCCGAAGTTCAAATCTCTTCGTCTCCTCAAATGAGACGAAATTATGTGTCGCCCCAGTGTCAACCAAGACACGAGTTATGTACGGTCAAACCATTGCTTCGTATCTGATTTTTCGGAGAAAGCCCTTGGCTTAGGGGCGTCAATTCATGGTCCTTTTCCAAAGTTACTAGCATCTCTATTTGCTATGGTCATCTTGCATAGCGAAACATCTTTTCTCATGACCTTCGACTCCTCTTGAAAAGAAGTCATCATCGTGTGAACATCGTCAACTTGCACTTGGAATTCTTTACAAAGTTTGTCCATGAATGAGTTGAGGACATCTTTGAACTCATCTTCCCGAGCATCAATGTTCTCATTGTTTGGGGCATCGTCCTCCAAACTCACCATCATCTTTTCCACGATTTTCTCAATCCTTCTGAGTTGTGACTCGATGAACGTTAAGACATCCTTCGATTTTGCCCTCCCTTGCGCATGGTGACGTTCGCGGTGTTCACTTCCTCAACAATCTCGATCAGTTGTTTTGATTCGTTATTCTCTTCTTACTTGAATTTGACTCTGATACAAACTGCCATGGGGTTAGATTGTTACAACCCGTGCGACACTTAAACTACTCACACTTTCGTTCGAGCTCAGCCTAACTCTAATGCCACAAGGAAAAAGTAAGGACACCGAAAGAAAATAAAAACTTGAAAATAAGAAGGTTATGTGGATTTCAAGAGAAAGATTGTTTTGTATTGAAATTGGTGGTTTGACAAATGAGCCAAGACCCATTTATATGCAAGTTTCCTTTCACCGAAAGAGAATAAAAACTTGAAAGTAAGAAGGACATGTGGATCTCAAAAGAGAAATTATTTTGTATTGAAATTGTGGTTTGGCAAATGAGTCAAGCCCCCCCTTTATATATATATGTTTCTCTTCACAATCAACGGTAAAGATTAAAACGATGTAACGGTCTTTATCTATATATAGACTTTTCTACTAAATCACCCAAGATAAAACTTGTTGTCTTTCTAAATCTTTACCTCTTTAGAATAAGTCTTTGTGATTTTTTAGATCTTTATTTTCGTAGGATAAGTCTTGATATTAAAATATGATTATCTAAAAGGTATGATTTTCTAGATGATCATCTCTATCAAGTGAAAAAACTCACCAAGTTAGCTCATCTGTGACATATGGCTCTAAGTTTAGATCACGAGAAATTTTGCTCTTAGTCGTTATGGAATGTCACGCGCATGATAGCAACGTACATACATTACAAGATCCCGAGCATCGGATAAGATCTTGACTTGGCCTCTATGAATGTAGAAACTCCTCACGGAAGATGTGTTCGCCGCCATGGTACATGGTACTATGTGACAGAATAAGGTTAACATATTAACCCCTTTTGGATCAAAGTTTTGTTTGAATTTGACACATACATTTCTTAAAAAAGAGGACTCTTATAATATTGGATATGTGTATAGATAGTGGGATTGTCTCTTTCTTGTAAAGATTGAAGTATGATAGGTCAAGAACAAAGCTAGTCCAAAATGCAAATAATTCTTTGTGTTTGTCAATAATATATGGAAAATTTTGAGTCGTGATACCGTTTGGTGTCAATGAAACTACTCTTGTTTGAAAAATGTAGTACTAGGTGGTATTGTGGGAAAGAGTTTTGCTTGCAGGTTTCGACTTCCTCGATGGCTCGATCTTCTTAGATTTTTCAGGAACACGAATATGCAAAATAAGTGATTATGCAAACTTCCTCGAAACCGTTATCCAAAATGCTTCCATCATGAACATGATTTGAAGGAGGTGGATACTTCTTTCTAATTTTTTTTTTGGGGGGTAATTACAAGAAATTAAAAACATGAATTGATGCATCCATTATTAATGGAAGTTTATTGAACTGAAAGGCCTGAAAAATGTGATTTTCTTGGTTCTAGTTTTCTACCTATATAAATATGGTGGTACTTATTCATCAAATTATGATATTTTTATGATTTTGTCTAGTTTTTCTTTCTTTTTAATCTAGGAAAATGTTTTCAATTATGATGTCAACTAGTAGTGTGTATAACAGGGGTAAAGGCTATGCCTATCTCTCCTCCTTCAAATCATGTTCATGATGGAAGCATTTTGGATAACGATCTCTATATTAGCATCTTTAGACTCCTCCGCTCATGACAAAGGCATCGCAGATATGTTGCTCTTGTTGTTTTGAAAAATATCCTTATCTTTCTTTCCCTATGTCCATGTTCATATTCATACATATTTAGAGGCAAAGGTCAGAGACGTGGAAGACCACACAAATGCGACAACTATACTTAATTAGTTAGCGTAAAAGGGTCTCTTGTGCGTGCTTGAGGGATTAATTAAATATTAGCTTTATTGATCATATTTTTCCGTGTTTGTGGGTGGAAAGCTAAGAATTAATCCATAGAAAGACAATGACTTTTCAAGATAACTAATCAATGGACAATTTTTCTACTTTTGTCTTTGTTTCTTCAAAACCATCAAAGCTTTTGAGATTAATTAGGCACTATACACTAATGATGAGATTAATTAGGCACTATACACTAATGATGATGTGGATCAGAGGAAAAAAAAAGTTGCAGCAAGTCTTAGCGTGTGTACTTGGCTGTCTGTATTGAGATGCACTCACACTGATAACCTCGTGATTGAATTGTTACGTCACACGGAGTAGGATTTTTGGGTCATTGTTCATATTTAAAAGCTTGAAAGAACTTAAGGACTTATGGTCCAATACCAACAATTTATTCATCTAGGACTGTCTAGGATACTAGCGATCTTCATAGATATGGACTAGTATCTTGTACAAGGTCTCAAGAGACTTAGTAATTTGTCACAAGTTTTTGGGCCAGCTGAATTATAGCAACTGGGGTGATTGGCAATATCTTGGAGTAGATGGTGTTGTATTCGTCTCTGGGTTTGGACTTGTATAATAGGATGAGCTTTAGACTTGGGCTCAAAAATTGGTGGCCTCCTTTTTCCTCCAGTCCGGGAGAGTCCATAGAAAATTTCGTTGTAGGGACAGGAAGGTAATTTGATCGCCTGAGTATGGGAATATATGGTTATAGTCCATAGTAGTAGTGAAGGAGATTAAATTTTGCACAAGGGATTAGTGTAATTGTTCCAACATTAATCGATAACAACGGTAGGAGATTAAATGAAAGATGTTCTTTAACTTTGGTTTCCCATCGTTTAGAGCTTAAAACAGACTAATCTAACCACAAGTTGAGTCTCACGTCGGTCGAAGATCTCATCCCTTTGCTTGAGTCTTATCTTTTGTAAGCTTGGTGGTTGTTGTTGTTCTAGCTAGATTTTCAAATTTAGCAACTGATTTCGAGTTCAACCTAACTAGATTCAAGTACATGTCATACCATATGTTTCTTTGATGATATTTCTTCTCATTTTGTTACATTCCTAGAGGCATGGGACAGAGAGTTATATGGTACAAATTTTCAACAAGGACTAAAATGTTGTAGCTAACAATTTGGTTCCATAGGAGAATGATTGGCTCTAAACGACACGTACCCATAAAAAGAACCTTGGAAATATATCATTGGAAAAAAAATTGTCATGGTTGCTATTAATTCATAGGGAGGGTAGTGCTAATCATAGTTGTAGGGCTCATAAAAGTAAATGATTTGCTTTTATCAATGTGAGGAAATTTCGTCAAAGTATCATAACTTTGCAAGATATGCCAAACAAAGATGCATGGGAGACTCGAAGCTACGAGTTATAGCATGCCTTTGATGGAAAGAATTCTACTACAAGGTCATTAGGGGTCAAGGAAAGCTTAAAGAGTATATGCCCCTAGCCAAGGGGAGGTACCCCTAATGTGGCATGCCGAATTTCATTTTGGCTTTCATTTTGAATGTCACGACTTAGGAATGTCCCATCCTTCTAATTAGCTCGAGCTTGCGTGTATACGGACTAACCAATTTTATCCAAGTGAGATAATTATGAAAGGGAGCAGTGTATATAATCTTACAATATACTAAAGAAGAATCTTTCTTTAATTTAGGGAAATTCTAAAAAGATGTGATTTCATCAAGTGAAGAGTGTGAAATCATCTAATTAGAACTTCAGATAGGGTTTAATTATTTGGTTACAGCGTGAAGATAACTTTGATTAGATACCGTCACGTGATAATACAAGTATTATGCGTATCTGGTCTTTAGAATTTTTCTTGATTCAGTATGGTGGGAGAGACTTATAATGTTATCCTCGAGGGAATTGAAGATGATAACATGTGTAGTCTAATATCAGTAATTGGTCCTACCCACTGAATGCATCGAAATGAACGTATCAAGGGAATGCAAAGCTCTTTCAGCTACACCATAACTTCTATTATTGCAGTTTATCAAACAAAAATCGTAGCTGTACAATGAAATGTAAATCATGTAACGGTTGATATGAATTTCGACATAAAATTAGATGTGTCAACCTCTTTATTGGCGATCATCTAACTATTATAAGACATAAGCCGCATACTTATGGGACATAATCAATGATATAGATCCAATAATTTGTTTAAAAAACAGATTAGAAAAACAGAGTATTAGGTGCTCATGTGATGGATGGTGGTAACTGAAAAATCCAATCGGATTTTTAATATTTTGGCATAATATATGAAATGAAACACAACATATTAATAAGCAAAAATTATAGGAATATTTTGATAGTGTCATTACGTGACATATTAACAATACTCCACTGTTGAACTTTACCAGCAAAATGAATACCCTAAGTCGTCATGCATTATATAACAAACCCTTTCAGCACAACTATACAAGTAAACAAAAAGCCTTAGCAAACCATATATAATATATCCCCTCTCAAGGATCTCACTCAATCTTCTAGCAATGGATGAATTTATCAGTGATCTACAGAAGCTGAAGCAATCCTTTTCTGAGCTGAACTCGAACACTCGTGCCGATCAATTTCTTGGTTTCTCCAATGTCAGTTTCTGTTATCCAAGCAGCAGCAGTATTCTAGCGGCTCCTATTTCCATTGATCACGAAGCTCAGGACACTCAATGCTTTCTCTCTCCATATGATCAGTTCAACGGTGCTTCATATTTCCAACTAAGAACAAGAGATTCCTCCATGGGAAGCACAATGAAGGGTGAGATGCCCTTGTCTGCTTGTCCTGATATATTGTCCTCCATGGATTCTGCAAGCAAAAACAATGTATGTTATTTCGATCCTGTGGCATTCAAATTTGTGTTAGTGTTGTAGAGATGAATACGTCTCACCTATATTACTTAAATCATGTCTATTATAAGGTGATTGATGGTAGGAAACGGAAGAAGAAGAAGACCGCCGAGGAAATGGAGAAGCCAAGGGAAGTTATACATGTAAGGGCTAAAAGAGGACAGGCTACGGATAGCCACAGCTTGGCAGAGAGGGTATTTGTTATTTGCAATTGCTGTGATCATGCTTATCAGCAAGTTTTTATGGCATCATAGATGATGATGTTGAGTATGTATGTATCAATTTTAGGTTAGAAGAGAAAGAATCAATGAAAAGCTTAGAGTTTTGCAAGACTTGGTCCCTGGATGCTATAAGGTAAGAACTTGTGATCTCGTGGTTGAAACTGGTTTTTGGCAAATTGGTGTAATAATCATGATTTTGTATTGGATGTATGCAGACAATGGGAATGGCGGTGATGTTAGATGTGATAATCAACTATGTTAGATCTTTGCAAAATCAAATCGAGGTAAGTTCATTAAGTTTTGTCTGATGGTGCATTGCACATTGATCAGTTGCATGTGTGTTCTAATTTGCTTATGACCTTTTCTCGCGTTGCTTCAGTTTCTGTCCATGAAGCTATCAGCAGCAAGTATGTTCTATGACTTCAACTCGCCAGAGGCCGAGGCTGTGGAAACACTTCAGGTGAATCCTCCTATAGGATAGTGATAGCATCTTTTATTAATTTAAGAATCGGGGTGCGAGTTGATTTTTTACCATAAAAGAAAAGATTTCATGGAATAATTTGTTCCATAGAATCACTTTTACATAATCTTTTATGAAATCTTTCCTTATATGGTTAAAAATAAGCAATGATAGTTGATTTTAAATCAACCACTATTTCCTGTGTAAGAATTCATTAAAGCCCCCAGGTTCAATTCATGTTCTGCCTACGACAGCGTATTCTCTTAAACAGGCAGGCTTAGCCTTGACTGAATGCTCAAGCGCCTAGGTATAACTGGAAGGGCAATGGCCATATATTTTACCAGCGGTGTCGATCACAAACTCACTGGAACTTTGTACGTCTACATATTTGCAGAGGGCAAATGCATCTGATGTGCGCGAGATCAAAAGGATGCTCAAGGAAGGATATGATCAAGGGATTCCTCACCTCCAGTCGACATGGCCCTTTTAAGTGGGCTTATGAATGAATATTCCACGCTTCCTTCTATTTTTCTGTTTACCACTCTTCTTTGCGTTGTGACGAATTACAAGAAGCTATAATGTTGGATAAATGATACTATAGATGATTGTACTAACAGGCATCATAGAGATACGCCAGATCAAAGATTGTACACCAATGATATATACATATAAACTCGTTTTATTTGCCGTTGAATCGTGTCTTTTCATACTCTGTTTGCGATCTGTTGCAGATTTTGTGGACTGAATCTATAGATATCCATGCAAAGCTGCTGCACTTTTGAAAGTGCGAAGATACGCTCATAGGTACAAAAACTATGAACAGAGTCTTTGTTGTCCGCAAACTGTCGACATGGGTCTTGCTACAAATAATACTATGGTGAATGCGATGCATTAGCAACTCAACTCATTTAGACAGAGGCAACTTTCGTCGAAGATTCTTAATTACGTTCCCCTTAAACCATGCCAAATCGCCATCGAAAAGGACCCCGAAAACGGATGCAACAATTAGAGGATCACTATAACAAACTCACTGTGACATGAGCGATAGACAAATGTAAGTTGGTAAGCAGCTGGTGGTGGATCTGTATGGACCCAAATATGGATGATGATGAAACCTCACCAGGTTTCCCCGAATAGTAACCTGATAATGTTACAGTTCACATTGTCTAGAGAATTATGAACTTGCCGAAAGTGATGCATGGAAGGGATTGTGCGTTATGCATGAATCTCGAGCTGTCACATGTCAAATGTTACGTTTTGTTATCACTGTGAGTTTGACCTGTGAAGCCTGCGGACCGAGCGGAACTGTTTCGCCACAATATGCTTGGAAGGTACAACTCATTTCAGTCGGCCTCTTTCTTGGGTGGGATAGCGAGGATGGGGTCACAGATATGTGATTGTCAGCGTCATATTCAGACAATCATGGACATTTGAATAGTGCTGGAATGTGAGCAGCAACGGTCCGAACCTAGGCTCGAGGAGGCAATGGAACAGTGTTCATTGCACCCTACGTAATGTAGACGTGCACAAAACATCGCGTACTTTCGTTTTCCTTCGGAGTCGTGATCGTTCTCCAAGTTGTTTCCGGATGAAAGGCCAAAACACATTCCGTACGACAATGGTGAACAAAATAGGAACTATTGTACAGATCAATATCAGCTATTTCGATAATCAATGATGAGCTTCGATGTCAAAAGAACAGGATTATATACAGGAGCGACCTTGTACTAGTATTATGCAAAAGGTGATGAATAGAGGTTAAATCTCCGATGTTGGGCACTGGCGAGGGTGTACGAGACTGAGGTGATGACGGGTGATATCTATTTGTCACAACTTATTAATCCTTCTATTATAATGTGTAACAAATCCATGAAAAAGATTACTATCGTATAGATGTGATCGTTATTATATTATATTATATATGTATAAATGAGGCCTTTTATATTAATATTTTTGATAAAATTATTTAACCATAAAATATTAAAATAGATGGTGCGATGAGATGACAAATTCGGTTATACATGAATAGATGTTCTGCCGTTGGAAACAATTCCTCCACGGGTTAATATGTCTCGATCAACCCATTTCTTCAAAGTTCCTCCAAGTTGGTTAGGAGTTGGGGTCATGAGACGGAGATCGAGGGTCAGGGTTGGAGTAGGACCGGCGTCGGAGGTTGACGCCGACGCCGACGACAAGACCGGCACTGACACCGACATTGGCGTCTCCCTCGCACGTGATGCCCTCGGTGTGTCACGTGCCATTGCTAATGCCGAGGCCTCGACTCCAACACCATCACCGCCGCCGATTGATGGTGTCTGGTTAAGCATTCTCCGATCGTCTGGTATCGCATTTGATCTTATCCGTCCCTCGCTTCAGCGATTCGATTTATTGTTTCCAGTTCTCGACTCGAGTTCAGCGTTTATTGATTCGTAAATTTGATCATGTTGGAGAATATGTATTGGTTTCATTATCTAGTTTATTTTTTTTAGGGTCTATGTTGTATGCATTTGAAAGATAACTATGTGCGCATATTTGGTAAGATCATTTGCACTTTCATTTACCCTAAAAAGTGGTTCATTTTCATTAGGCTTTGAGGAATCCCTATATTTATCGATTAGCGAGGAAGAATTCGATGACTCCACTGTAGATTATGTCATGAATTGAACGAAATACTCATGATGAGTATACTGTCGTCTGTGTGAATTCAGTGACCCTGAGCTGCATAAGATACGATGTAGATGTGGGATGGCGGTCAGCTAACTCCGATTTATGATATATCTGATGCTGCTCACAATCAGAACAAACGAGATTGAGCATTAGTGGCATGATCTCCGACTCTTCGGCCAAATCATCAGGTCTGTTCTGCAGCTCGTTATATATATCCCTCAATCGGTTATTCTAATATGCCCTGTGAGTTTACCCATTAACATCACATACTGTCGTCCATTTCTTATGTGCAGTGTCCTTGAATCTATTGCTGCTGTGGTAACGTGGTTTGGCTCAACAGCGACGAGTAGTGAATACATCATGAACGTTCGTAGTTCTTCTGCATTATAGAACTTCGCTTTCTCGCCAGTTGTCCTAGTAAGATCCTGCGTCATAAAACCCATGTCTTATTCATCTTCATACTGTGGAGTAAGTTCTACTAGTGCCTTATGCAAGCTGGACGGTGTTCGAGTGAGTTCTTTAACCCAGTAGATGTTTTAAGACTGTAGTGGCGGTGAGCATCTGATTGAATCCACTTTCCATGGTGGCTGTATGATGATGATGTGAGATATCGGGATGTCTAAAATTTTGTTAGGCTCTAGTTTTATTCAGGGAATTCATGATTTCAGCACGCAACTCGGGTGAGATAAGTGGCTGGTTAAATATTGAGTGATTTCAATGTTGTTGTTTCTTTCCCCTTTTGCAGGTCTAGATCTTCCGTCCATGAAAACCAGAAGTTTGTAGACATTCTCCCACAGGAAGCTAAAGAACAGATACCATATTTGATCAAATTTACATGAATAGGTAACCTTTCATGTTCCTTGTGATCGTTAACAACGTTGAAATGACTCTTTTCCTATAGATGGTATAAACTCCTAAATAAGGTTCTGTTCATATAAATATGGTCTTGCCTTGAAGTTCCTTTTATTTTTATTTTTTATTTTTTTTTGGGAACATTGTCTATAGATGATAAGTACTTCCCAATCAGATTAGTGGGACAGATGTGATAAACTCATTCGATATATGGATAAGCGTTAGAGCATCCATCAATGTCGTTCCAATAATGTACAAGGAGTTACTATTAAACAATGTATCAGGTCCCTACCACTCACCAAACTAAAAGCTTTGACTGATTGTTGGGCTCTCCAAATTGTCACTGTTCCTTTGTTTTCCCTTTCATCTAGCTATAAGCAAGCAAAGGAGAAAAACAGTAGTTGCTTCTTCTCCACTTACAGCACTTCATTTTTTGTCCCCAAGATATCCTTTTGTATACTCTGACACCATCAATCTCAGGGAACAAAAAAACCCTTTGCTGTGTGATTAGTTTAGAAATGGCTGATAATGGAGAAGTTCATGGGGTTGGTGGTGAAGGGAGAAAGAGGAAGGTGATGGTGTTCATTGATGAAACACAAGAAAGCTACTGTGCCCTGTTATGGGTTCTTGAGAATCTGCAAGAATCACTCATCTCAAGTCCTCTACTCATTTTTACTACTGAGCCTCCTCCCAATTACATCAACTCATTTGCTGCCTCTTTCAGCTCTGCTCGCTTGTACTGTAATGTCTTATCCAGTCAGTACTCTCTTTAACTGTTCATTTATTTGTTCATTTGTGCGTCTTTGTGAGATTCATTATGGCTCAGAATGACACGTGAATTTTGTGATTTCTTAGTTCTTGGGGTTAAGAGACTATGAATGTGAAATTTGTGTACTACTATTGTATTGTGATTGTGGTTGGTGATTAGGTGAATAATCTGGCGTGTTAATTGCATTTGCAGAAGCGGATCTCGCAAACTCCGTGCAAGAGCAGGAAAGGAAGGTTGCTTTGGGTTTGCTGGATAAGGCCAAGAGCATTTGTACTAGTCGAGGGGTTTGCTTCTTTACTCTCTGGCTTCATTGTGTTGAAAATCATTGTATAGGAGATGATTTTCAACTTGACTAGGATTTCATGTTAACGCTACACGGGAGTTTAGGGAGTGATTTCTTGATAGGTTTATCTTTTGTAGTCTTGTTGCAAGGAACTTAATTTATCTAAAGCAAAATATCATGTGTGGATGATTTCTATAGAAAATGATTTTCTATTGTGAATATTTTTTCAGTCGCGGAAATGTAACACAATCTTGAACTCTCAGGTGAATGCAGTGACAATTTCAGAGGTGGGTGATGCTAAAGATGCCATTTGCACGGCGGCGGAAAAGCACGACATAACTCTACTAGCTTTAGCTGAGCAAACCATTGGAAGAGTTGCGGGGTAAGTCCCTGCCATTTGTTTTGAGATTCTGTGAAGATGCAAAATATGCGTGTTTAAGCTCCCAGGGCTCAGCTTGCTTCCTTTGTTGAGCTTACGTACCCAGTGAAAGTTGCAATATATATGCTTGATTTTAATCGAATTTCTTGTGTGTTAGATGTGTGCAAGCATGGTTGTTAGTTTTCAAAACTCCTGTTGGGCCTGAAACAGCTGGTTGTTATTTGGTTATTTGTTTCCATTTGTCGTGGCTGATTTCGCTTAATTTGATTGATGGCAGGACATTCAAGTGGAGCATTAGCGACTACTGTGTTCAATATGCCAAGTGCCCAGTCCTCGTCGTCAAGAAAACTGTATGAACCAGAGCTGTAATCGCATCTTCGAAACCAGAACTTTAGCAAGTTTTGTATGCCCTGTTGGCCTCTCATAGTGCGTGCTTTTGCCAGTTAGGTTCTTAGGTGTGCAACTCTATGGCATGCTAGTTTTTGCATGACATCGCTTGGAAACAGTTATATTGTTGTATCATGTGTTTGCAATTTGCATAGATGCAAGTGAGTTTAATGGTTGCTGCAGATTCTCATGCTGTTTGGTTTCTTGTGTTTGCATTCATGTTTTGATACGCAGCCCATATGGTTGTAGTAATTTCTTTGGATTTGAACTTTGCTCAAACCAGCAAAGCCGATTGATGTTCAACTTTGGAATTACCACAAAACAAATAGTAACTTCATTGTTATTCTCATTTCAAAACCGATAATGCAAATGCGATATACACCAATTGTTAGTTGTGTACTGGAATCAGCTTGTGTTGTTTCCACGCTTTACTCCATATAGTGGCGATATAAGTGGGCTTTATATTTAGGAGGAGCTGCTGAAAATCAGATTGAGAAGGGCGCCCAATCGAGCACCGCCTTTAGCTAGCTGCCAATTGACCACTGGGTATCGAGTGTCGAAGTACTCATCTGCAACATAAAGTTTATTGGATATCAGACAAGAATCGTGCATGTTACACAGCATGATAAATCTGTTTGAACCAGAACTAATGAACTTGAGCCCGAACAGGAATCCGAATCAGCGGCTTACCTCCAAGAGTTGTGCCATCGGTTACATTTGGGTATGCCCACTGGCATGCCGCCTTGATGCTCTCATTAGCATATCTGCAGTAGCAAAAACTTCGAGTCACTATATAGCGAGAAGATATGGTCGGTTGTAAAAACCATTAGATAGATTCCAGGAAGACAACGATGTTCTGTAATAGCGAATCAATCTGGAAGTAGTGAGAATCATACATGCTTGGACATGGTAGCGGGGAACCGCTGCAGGTCTGCCATGTTTGTACTGAACTACTCCATACACCCTGCAAAATCCGTGAACTTGGAAGATTAAAGCAAATGGCTACAACATAAAGATCAAGATATATGAAAACAAATTCTGATTTATAATAAAAATGTTGGTGTAATATTGGATGGTAGCTGAGTTGTCTTATAAACGTATTCAAGCCTCCACTGATCAATTTGGTGCTAGGACTTGAATCCACAAAGAAAAGTATCCCAAACGTATATGAAGGATCATAGTCGTGATTCCCATGGTTAGGAGAAGGAAACATTCGCGTACCGTCATGTTCTGGTTAATGGCTTGTACTAGGCCATCGACACTTTGACTGTAGAAATCTTCTTCTTCTGAGTAAATCATGCTGGTATCCCAAACCTGCTCCACACATAAACTGTCGATCAGTAGGGAATTTAAAGCGCCATATCAATGATATAACTAGAAAATTTTGTATATCTTTGGGACAGTAGAGAAATAGACGGAGCTAGAAAGAAGCTCTTACGTGGTGAAGGTTTGTCTTCGTGTTATACCAGTAAACCTCGATTGTATTGCCTCCCTTGTCACCAATGTGTCCACAGTGTAATGGCTGAAATATTGCAATTCACCTTCAAATTAGCTCACCCATTGTATCCTCAAATAAGACATGAATATATCTATAAATACGTCGATATTACTGACCTGGTGAACATCTCCGAGGAAGTGAGACAGGAAGAGAAGTGACTGAGTGTAGTTATCTGAGAATTTAACAAGGAAAAAACATTGATTGGGTTTAGTCAAGCTCTAAAGGATCAGTAAACAATAATGAACTGAAGGCGTCTTTTTTGAGATCTTCACTCACAATCAGTTTGGGTTCCATTTACGTAGTCAAGAAGTTGGCCAGTGTAATTGTAGATTGCCCCAACCACACATCTACCGAGGTTCCCATCGGAGTCCTTGCAGTCCCCTGCAAGGAAAAATAGTCACATGAAGACTAAAACAAGATACAGTGCTAAAGACACTCACGTACAATTATCACCTAACTCAAATCAGTTACTGAAATACCCTTGACATGTGTGCCTTATTGGTCAAGCTCGTCGGCTTATCTTAATACCAAGATTTAATAAAGAATGCATCACAAAGTAGCAATCTTCAATAGGAAAAATGGACAGTAACGTACTGCTATATTCGAAGTCGCAAGCATCATCAGGAACATTAGCAAAGTGAAGAGCCCTCGACCAAGGTAGAAACTCCCTGACATCATCAGCCCAAGAACACAATGTAGCCAAGTCCGTTGCACCAGTAGGCTCTAGCAGAGTCTGGACTGCTGTTGATGTTGCTTGGGTAAAATAAGACTGCATTTAAAAAATTAAATAAAATGAGTTTCTACATGCTTAGAATATAGAATCAAGCTGCAGAATGGGCACAGGACTGGACATACTTCGGCAAGTTTACAAGTAGTATAATGGCCATCCTTTCCCCAGCCGTGGATGGCCGGAACAAGAAGCAAAAGACAGAGTGAAGCAAGAAATGGGAAAGCACAAGCCATCCTCATTTTTTGAGTACAAGAGTGCTTCTCTAGCTATCTCTCCTGATAATTCTCGGTGAATTCAGAAGAAATATGAAATTTGGCTTGAAGAATGAACTGCAGGAATGAACCAATATATAGAGGCAGTGCGACAGTCGCTGCCACGGTATATGATATTTGAATTCTCATGTCACCTGAATGATTTGATCGTTTTCTTAATGACTTTCGAGATTTTCCACTCGGTCATATCGATACCGACGTTATTTGCATACATCTTCGAGACAGGAAGCGATAGGAAGAGATTTTAGAACTGAATTGTGGTCACACCCCCTATCTCTCTATGAATGACTTTCAGACTAATTTTTCGTCCTTGGGACTCGAAACACGTCGATTTTCCTTCCCATACCATAAATGTAGGAAGTAAGCAAAGAGCAAAAGCTCTTACTATGACATAATTACAATACATTATAAGGACCACATTGGATAAACAAAGAGGGCTCTCAGTCATTCCCATTTTTACAAGTAAATCCCCAACCACAGCAGATTAGCTTAAAAAAAATTTCTACTCCGTCAACAATTACCATCTTTCATCCATTAAGTCCCCAAAACAAGAATTCGTTTCCTTATGTGTGTTTTCCTAGCTGTTTGTTTACCAGAGAGATGCTCTTATGGAATAGAAAATCACATGGAAAAAATGGATCACGCAATGACAGATTCTGTGAATGCAGTATTAACAATCCACACCAACATAAGCACAAAAATCAAATGCTGTGAATAGCGAGACACCGGAAAAGAAAAAAGAGATGAATATGAACGTTCAGTCATAGTCGAGATTACCAGGTATAATCCTGAATATCAGCTGAATGTGAAGAGCAACATATCAGGGTAGTAATATCGCCGATGACCCTGACGTTGTCAATCCAAGAACATGGTGTTGCCAAATCCGTAGCATAGTAGTTGACAGACTCTGCCCGGAGACACTCTTAGGACATCGACAATCACACAACAATACCACAAATTAACACTTGTGCCATAGTAATATCACTATAATTTTGCTTGGAATCAAAACAAGACCCTGATGTGGTCATTTTCCTCTGCAAATAAGATAACCACGTCAACCCAAGTATTGCTTCTCATTTCCCTTGCAAAACCCTAACAAAACCCAGGGAAAAATATCCCCAAATTCTACTCGAATCCCTTTCAACAATGAACCCAACCGGTATCTACCGAATCCAATCACAATCCCATACAAAAATAACCCAAACAGATGATCTCAAAACCATGCCAAAGATCATCAAACAATCATCCCATCACAAGAGGGAGCAAACATTGCCCTAAAATGAGCATATGGGTGTCCGCCACATTTACCTAGAGAATTCACAGAAAGCGAACACGATGAGGAGCGGTACAAGGTACCAGCCATAACGATGAGATTGAGTACTGAACTCAACTTCACTGCTTGACTTCCATGGACTTGCGTCTCTTCACCCATATCGGCTTCCACGGTTTCGTGCCTCTTGGACATCAGTGACCTTGATACGCTTCTCAGGGCTTGATATTGATTGAGATGGGCCATCTTGGTTTCAAATGGGCCTTGCCTACCAACAACAGGTTGTACCCAGACAAGGCGCGGCCCAGTTAGAATGTACTGAGCCCAACTTAAATTGAGCCCAACATTTAGGCTCTTGGTACCCCGCTAGACCTATTTTGCTCCTGTGATCTTGTTTCGTAGCATACGTGATCATGAAGAGTAATGGAACTAATTAAACTTAATTGAGTCGTTCGGATGGTTCACACCTATCTATCACGGACGAGCTAACTTTGGGAGGTTGATATTTGAAGAATGGTCTAGAGGTTACCATGGCTCTCTAGACCTCTCCACGTCCTTCCAGGAAGTTCTAGGTGAAAGAGTTTTAGGCAATTCTAGAGCTTCTCTGGTTAGGAAATAAGACATGGAGAGGTCTAGAAAGTCGTGGTGCTCTAGACCATTCTTCAAGTAACAACCTCCCAAAGTTAACTCGTTCGTGTCATATCGTATAGCTATGTCGGGCGTAATGTTACTCGATGTCCTCCTAAAATCTAGAATAAGGAGGTGAAGGACCACTTGGTATCTTATGAGATTTGTAAATGGTAATGCTCGATGCAAATATTGCTATTTTCCAACTGTACGTGCCTATGTAGGAAGATACGGCAGCACTAATCTTGTGGGTATATATACTTGCTACCTATGAAGATCACAGCCAACCTAGCTAGATATTCGCTATACAAGCCCAAGGTCATTATACATAGAATATGTTTTGATTGGCACGTACTTATTACGAATATCCTCGAGGAATGAGATGACATATGCTATATGGAAAGAATTATAAGATTGATTTCTGATCAAATTGGGTTTGATAGAGTAGAAGATCGATGGAAACTATGCTGAGCAAGACCATTTGTAATGGGTTTCCTAAATCATTCTTTATCCCCAAAATTTGAGGAATTTGACAAAAAATGATTCCTGCAATGAATTCTCTACCCCTATCCCTATCCTTATCTCTATATCACTTCTTATCCTTGACTTCCTTCCTTAATTCTAGTGGATCATAATCTCATTCCATATACATATTTTACTCTTATTTTATACTATTTCAAATTATACAAAAATAATTATTATTTAAAATAAAGTTTTTGAGCTTAGGAATTATAAATTGAAAAAATAAAAAAGATTATAATTTATTTTACAAAATAATTTTTAATTAAATGTTTAGTATCACAAAAAGTATAATAAAAATCAATATTAAAATTTATCATATAAAAATCGATATAAAAAATCTGTTAGAATAACTAAATCGATAAGAATAAAAAAACTGTTAGGAATATTGTAACTATCTCATGTTTTATTGAATGGAATGAAGGAGATAAAAAGGGCAGAATGTTCGAACTCAAGATGGCTTTGTCAACTTGTGTAGGGCCCGACAAATATGAATAATGTTAGTAAGGGAAGCAACGAGGTGATGCCGCGCTTCAAGCTTTGAATGATATGAAGAGCCAATCGCCTGACGTCCACAACAAAGAGGTTCATTGAGGTCCTCGCAAGTTGCAAGCCTAAACGGGTCTTCGCATTCATGGACTAGTATCGTTTCCGAGTCACTGGCAACTCATCCTAGTCCATTTTCCCACCCCAACATTATGTAGGATTATATCCCCAACATTGTTCGATTATCTATTGTTTTTATTTTGTGATCAAATTTGTTGTGGTATTGGGTATAAACGTTTCAGAAGAGATGACTCCAAAGCTTGGTGGTGAATACTCCCTTCGTTTCATTAAAATTGTGATGGATTGACGAGGTGTTTTCGAGAGGCTGTCGAGTTATTAACAAGTTGTTTCAAGATATTATCGAAGTATGTTGTCGAGGCTTTACGATGATTCTAGGTGTTGTCGATCGAGACGTTGTCAATGTGTTATGATGTTTCGAGGTGTTACCGAGTTATTTCGTGGTGTTTCAAGGTGTTTATGTTGGTGTTGCATGCATGTTATTTGTGTACTATTTTGTATTCTCAAGTAGATCATTGGAGTCATCTCTTCTGAATACTTGGAGTCCAAAGCTTGGTGCTAAATTACCGAGTTATCATGAATGATTTTTTATAACACTTGAGGAGGGCTTTTGAACTAATTATCGAGGGGGGAAATCATGATTGGTTGACTTGACACGATAATTCATGTGCATGTTTAATTTATAAGGAATAATAATTCCCTTTTGTGAGTGTGCCGAAGAAAGAAATGAGGGGAAAAAAAACAATGATGAGATGGATTGATATGATATAAATTATGAATATTTTGATAATTTTGTATAAAAAAAATGTTAATCGAGAAAAGTTATAATTTGAATAAAACACCTAAAAAAAGTGATTGTAATTTGAATGAATCGAAAGAAGTACAAACTTTTTTTATTTGTACACAACCTTTTTTAATCACAACCTTTTTTTAAAAGAGAAAATAAAAGATTATGATTGGAAAAATAAATTGTATTTCGACTCATTCAAATTATCTCCTTATTTGAAATAACTTGATGATATGGTGGGATTTCACCTTTTTTTTGTACTTCCTTTGTTTTATTTATTTTATAATATTTTGATTTGCGCATGTAATGATAATCAAATATTTTTTTTCGTGTATTTATCGTGAAACATTAATTATTGTGTAAGTTACATATTTCAACCTAATATATGTTGCGGGACGATCAGAACTGATTTGATATGAAAATGAAATTTATATTGATATATATAGAATAATATAAAATATATGTTTTTTTCTTTCCATATTAAATACAACACTCTCAATCATTCCATTATTCAATACGTATTTTGAGAAATTTTATTTGTCATCTTAATGACGCAAAAAAATCATGACACTAACATCACGTTGAAATATATTAATTAAATTATTATTATTATTTTACGATATTTTTTTTGAAAAATAATATTGGATTATCTTATAATATGAGTTATATTTTTTCTTTATAAATGTATTTTTAAAATTATTATAAATAATTCAAAATAAAAAAATATTATAAAATATATGATTCTGTTCATGAAACGGAGTATGATATATCTTTGGGGTCCCTCCCAATTGCTACGCGTTTTTTCCACTAAAGCAATCGAGCAAAGGCAGGTCACTTTTTCCTCATACGTGCACACCCACATAGAGCACTTTCCCTGCACCAATCACCATCCCTAAAATGTTCAATTGAAGTTAAATTGCATGCAACATTTTGCATACCTATCATGTTCGCTCTCAATATGCTACACGATCGAATTTTGTGGACGCCTTGTAAAACACCACCCCATGGTGAAACACGATTACTACGGATATAGATTGTAATGCAAAACAGAAAACCTTATCCCGTAAACTATATGCCATAATACGCAAAAAAAATAAAAATTGAGGGTAACATAAGATGATAACTTCATTGACAATTCGACATTAACACGCTTTGAGGTAAATCGAGACTTTGAACGTAGCTTTGATCCAATTCAACTCATTTAGTTCCATCAGAAGTTCAATATCTTGTTTGTTTGGTCTCAATTGAGACTTTTTATGTTATAGCACCTGATTTCTACGTGACGATAATTAAACATATAATCTCGAGATTGGACTCCCCTATTCAATTTATACGATGATATGAATGTGCTACGTTAACAACACATTGCATTTGCTTGTAACTTTGTTCTGATTGATTTCCACAAAAAATAGCTGGTAGGAGCATGCAACAATTATGTACACACCTAAGCTCATTTATTCCTTGCTAACTACTTGAACAAATTCAACTATCCGACGCAGTCAAGCCAACCCCAATTATATAAACCCCAATCTTCTCCTCCACTTCAATTTCCTCCTCTTCTCCTTTTCCATTTCTCACCTGCAACAACAATTGATCAATCTCAAATTTCTTTCTCCGCCATGGAAGTTCCAATCATCAGTCGATTGAATCCCACCTTCTTCATCTCTCGCCTCCTCGAACTCTTCAAATCATCCTTCTCACCACAACGATCATCCCTCAAATGGGCCGCTCTCCTCCTCGTCTTCCTCCTCTTCACCTTCACCAACATCGCCTCTCGCCTCAAGCTCCTCCTCTTCCACCCTTTCTCTCCGATATCCAAAACCCCTTTGTCCTCAATCAACCTCTACGACGACGACGTCTCCTCCGATGGCGACGACAGCGACAGCCCTCGATCCTCTGATAACGATGAGGACGAGGATGATGACGAGGATGAAGATGAGTTTGAAAAGGATTTTCGAAAGAAAGGGGATTATGATTTTGGGTACAATGAGGGGCAAAATGGTAAATTCACTCGAAGCCGAAGAGGTAGTTTCGGGGAAAGCATCTCCTCCCTGACGGAGCTGCTCACCGGCAACGTCGTCAAATTCTGGGACGATTACGATTACGATCAAGGTTACGATTCCGATTACGATCACGGACCCTTTTCCGGCAGTTTTGCGGCGGCGGCGTCACCGGCGGGGGGGGTGGTGTCGGCGGACACGGGGGACTACAACAAATTGGGGGTGAATCTGTGGGACGCGAGGGTTCGGCGACGGAGACCGGCAGTGCACGCCCAGTGGAGTCGCCGGCGGCCGGCAACGGCGGCGGTGGGGGTTGGGGTCGATGAAGGGAAGATCTACGTCAGCGATGACGTGGTGGGGGAGAGGCTTGTTGGTGATATCAGGATGGCGGATTCGCCGTTAAAGGATCTGACGGCGTTTGGTGACGTGGGGGATGAGGATGCTTGGTGGGATGCTGACGCCGTTAGTGGGACGTAGTAGAGGTGTCGGAACGGGGTGGGTTGTGGGGTGACGTGGTAACGGCAGGGGATGATCTGTGCTGAGCTGGTCTTGTTGGAGTCTGAGCTGGATTGAACCTGATCGGGTGAGGATGCAAACTGTTGGATCTGTTCGTTGGTGGAATAACCAAGAGATGGAGCTAGCTGACTAGCAATGGAGGATTAGGAGAAATTAATTGCTTCTCCAATTTTTTAATGATTGTAAATGATTTAGAGAAAAAGAAAAAATTGTGTTGTACATGGCGTTTCTTTGGTTATTTCTCATGTGATTATAAAAGAATTTTTCAGTATTGTTATAGGATCATTGATCTTCAGACTATTTTGGTAAGAAACATAAGGATTTTTTTTGAAAAAAAAAAAAAAAAAAACAAGGTACATAAGAATTTTGATCAAGGATCGACATTATTCGCACATGATGAAATCAAATTTGGTCAAAATCACATTATTTGTATTTGGCTCCCAAAGAAGAAAAATCAAAATTGACAATTTAAATTGAACTTAGATGCTATATTCCGAGGGCAAAAGGATTGATATGCCCCGGTGACTCGTTTTATGTACGAGAATCAAAGAATTGTATTGAATACAACGTATGAAAAACTCGCAAACATCGAAAAATTTGCGTTTACCGCACGACACAGTACTTTTGCCTTATTCTATATAAAGTATAGTATTGTCATGTAAATAAACTCAATTTTTTATATTTTTATCTTACGATGTAATAAGATTTGATGTTTCTATTACTCTTCTATAATATTGTTTTATCATATTATAACAGTCTTTCGATTTAATCTGAAACTTGAAATTGGATCGTGACGATGACGCATACCATCCCAAGATAGGGCGTTACAGTTAATGCTATGTCAACCATGGTTGAACTTCAATTGAGACGAGTATGTGTCGTTGATGGTCGATTTTTTTCTTGCAGGAGTCATGGTAAGTACTTTTTTTTTTTGGGTTGATCAGGGCAAATGAATTTGGATTTAGGGGTTGGATTGGAACCTGGAGAGAGGTTTTTGCTATTTACAGAGAACATCAATAGTTAAATGCCATTTGAGTTGTCCGAAGATTAGAATTTAGCGGAAATTAGTTGCATCTTGTATTTTCCTTATCTTCTGAAGTCCCCTGTTTTGATGCTCCTTATACAGTGAAGTAACTAGAACTTGCACAAACTGCTCAGCAGCTGCTTTCAAGCATTTCTTTCTGAGCCTATGAGTGCTAATGCCCTGTATAGTTTCTTGTAGAGATCTAAGTATTGAGCCCGGCGGTGTCTTCGGCCCATATGCTTTGGTAGAGAGAATGTTTGAATCTATTTGGAAAATCTCAAACCTTGTTTGATATTATTATTCACAATTATGAAAATTTAAAAAAATCAAAAAAAAAACTTGAATATTATATTTGGATAAAACAAAAAATCAATTTTTTTTCTCCTTTCATTTCATCGATTTAAAAACGAAAATAGAAAATAAATATTTTTGTTTCATTTATCAATAAAAAATATGATAACAAACAAACCGTAATGTCATTGGCCAAACTTTCATGTGAATGGTTGATTTATCCGATATATTCAAACCAATGACAGTAAGAATATAGTGAAAGACATGGTACAAGAGAATGCGATTAAGTATTAACACATCTCTCGGCAGATTTATCGAAGGTCTCTGAAACCCCTTTGCCAAATAAATCACAAGACAGGAATCATTCAAGTTTCAAGTCAGTTGTATCTCGTTCCGCGCCACGATGAAACGATGGAGAGGGTTGGGTTTCTAGTTTTAAGAATCCCAAAAGTTAAAAAGTGACAAAGACCAATGCCCTATACATCTTCAGACTCCAATCCGTATCCCGAGCTAGTTGGGGTAGGAATCCCTCACCTTAAGTCTATTACCCCAATCGAGGGGATGAGGACAAGGCTGGATCAAGTAATCGCATCCCCATACGGATCAAATTAATATCCTGTATTAATTATGTACTCCTACTTCGTTAAACATCATGCGCCCTCACCATCCTTCAAGAAAGTGAATTCACTTTCTAGGAGTTGTCTAGTTGTTTATTGATTACTAAATTTCTTAAGTTAATTTTATACTACTCCAGGAATTGTGGCACAATGACGTTGTATTGTTTTTTAGGATCATGCGCAGAGAACATATTGTGGTCACGCGGACTGACTCAGTAGACTACCATTTTGCAGGGGCAGGACAGGCAAGGTTGCAGGGCTGCCAGCTTCATTGTGTTTGGTGTATATCAAATTACTGTAATTTAATCATCATGTCTTCTTCGAAGCTAAATTCTCTTTTATCTAGTCTAGATCTTGACCCCGTGTGGGCATATTATTACATTAAAGTAATCTTGAGCTAATATTGAAAGCGAGAGGCCGTCGTAATTAGCATATGTGAAAAACTCGTATAAAAAAATATACACATTTGTACAAACTATTGATGACTTGAGTACAGTAGAGCTCGATCCCCTTAAACAGTAGTCGAGTCTTGTGATCAATAGATTTAGTTATAAATTCTGGGAGAGCGGAAGGTCAAAGTGACCCATTATCATACCTAAGGAAAGAGTTATTTGTCACGGAGTTAACTCGTATTCTTTATATAAGCATATGTGTCGAGGGATCAGCTCAAAACTATAGGTCCTAATCTAGTCGAGGGCTATTGCCGCACAATCAACGTAAGCTAGCTAGCTACTTTATCTCTAATACTATCAAGTACTTAACAAGTTTGATCATATAGGCTCGAGAGAGGTTAGACTTATGGCTCGCATTAATAAGCCGAATTACTAGTATCATAATGAAACCATATGCAAATCATATATGCACATTATAAGCATGATCAATGCTCTATCAAAGCATATACCTCATATGCATATACGTATCGATAAGAAAGAATATGATGGAACAAAGCGAAATAGTAAGATATAGCCTAATAAGATAATGAATATTCATGGATTGGACCTAGTTATATGTATATAGCTAGTACATTATCATACAGCTATGTATGATTTCGACCCAAATTTTCAACTCATTTTTGGGCGGCTTTTGACTGCAGTGTGCTAACATTTTCTAACAATTTATGGAAAAATATGTTTTTGGCGTAGAAAACAATTATTCACCGGCTGAATTGATTAGAGGCCAAAATATATTGCAGGGCACAGGAAGACACAAGACATCCTTGTTAGAGGTTGGGTAGCCTTTATCAGGGGAACAGGTAATACAACAGAGTTCCCCACACTTTGACATGCCCAAGTACCGAAGAAACAATATGCATTGGGAATTTCATTTTCCCTCCTTTATTTATAATTAAACATAATATATATATAATATATCTTATTTAATAATATTTTTACATATTAAAATATCAAAATAATTATCATTTGATATAATACATCAATTATTATCTTTTATATTATTACAATAAACTTTACTAACACTAAAAAATATATTATTATTTATTATTATAAAATTTTATATAAATTTAATATATATATAAAACTGTATATCAAATCAATATAATATGAAACATAAGAAGTATAAATTAAGCTATATGTGTATAGTTGCTAGCTTCTCTCAATCAGAGCTACCTATGTGCTAGCACACAAGATGTTTATTTATGGCACATGAAAAGGATTGGCTAACCGAACTAGTCTCATGTTAATCCGTATATTCTTTCCTTAACAATGGAGTAGTTTTTTCAAGAGAAAGGTTATTCCGGTGATGACCCTTTGGTCAACGGAATGTCGTCTTCTCATAGGATTATATAAATCAATAATATAAGGTTTGGATAGAAACCTCACATTGGAAAAAAAAAAAATCATCTTCAGAATTTGATCCTCGGATCTTTTCATTGAAGATTGGACCGCTGATCAAGTGAGGTAGAATAAACCTCAAGGAATTAATTTTTTTTCACATTGAAGTCTTTATTTTTGGATCAAATTTACATAAGTTTAGCTATACACATGAGAAAAGAAACTCTTTTAAAATACAATATGTTCTTTCTCATTGAAGCGGCTCAAACTGATGAGAAGAAGAGGAACTTCCTATTACATGTACATTAGCATATTGTTTCAATATATTCCATTAACAGTAGCTTTGCTTACAATCGAATCTCCAAACCTTAAGTGAACATAGTCTAAACTTTGACAATATTTTTTTTTATCAATCGAATATTTCGTAAATCTCAAAGATCTTTTATATCAGTTTTTGTTAATGAATTCACCATTAAATAAATCGACTGTTTTCGTTGACGGACAATCACCACAAAATAGTTCGACATTAATCAAATTTTGATGTCATGACTTTTTCCCTAATAAAAAGAATTGATCTCTCCTTTTTTATTGAAAGAATTGAATGAGTCGTTTATGACGTGAGAGGGTGGGATGACCCTCAACTTAATCTTCAATATTTTCATAGGTCGTCTACTGTACCAAGAATTGTGATTTTCTGTGCTTCGAGAATTGATGAACTTCCCCCATTTCATTTGGACAATGCCATGTGTCGTTTTACCGGAGAACCAACAATAATTTTAATAAGACAAAAGGCGAAATTTGTAATGGGCTGCTTTGGGACCACTTCAATGAGGCCCATCTGGGCCATCCACCACAGGATCAGATGATATTCTTTATGTTAAAATGTTCACATCATCTAGCTAACGTCTATCTAGGAATTAAGAGACTAAACTCGGGTGATGTATGTTTGTAGAGCAAATCTCACATTGGTCATAACCTTCACTCGATACCCAGTTTCATCGTTTGGTCCATGCTTCATTCTCCAATGCTTTGCAGTTTGTCAAATGCTAATCAAATAGAATGATTATCGATGTGATTAAGTGTGTTGATTGCTGAAATGAATTGGTCACGTAACAATTAAAGTTAGGAAAATTAGAATACGAAATGATTAGTTCTTGGAAGTTTTGGGCCAAACAACAGAAGGTAATACCCACAACAACGTACAGGAATAGTCCTTCAAAGTCTAAAATTCAAGGCATAGGTTTGATTTCCCTTCATCTATGATGCACGATCTTGACTATGATTTGGAACCAATTCATCTATGTATAATGGGAATATATATCTATGATCGTTTTTTCCTTGGTGATTTTATTTTTTGGGGGATTTAGCACATAATAGGAAAAAGCAAGATAATAGATCACGAGTATGCAAAAACAATTATCACTATAACCATATACTAAGTTGTTGTCTCAGTTGATATGCAGCTCTAATATGTTACGAAACCCACGTCAGCTTCAACAGCTTCGTGGAAAATCATAAAAAAAATAAAAAATCAAAAGCCTCTCACTCATATCGGACTAGTATATTTTTGGGATTGGTATACCCTCTTAAATTTAGACCATAACAGATATCTAAGGGATGAACAAGTCGATATTGCAATGAGATGACGGTACATAATGTGAGCCAACCTACCGTTATTATCTACATAATGTGAGCTAGCAGCAATTGCTTAACCTGCAACGGATAACTTCTTGACAACAAATTGAAACGCTACTTTTATAAGGAACTTCAGATAATCACAAAATTAAGCATGAAATTGCCCAAAAATCCACTTATAGAGCTCGTCATCGTGCACAACAGTAAAATACACATTCTCCCCGAACCAAACCCCAATTTATTATTCATCGAATCAGAAACATAGAATGAACCATGAGGGCTCTGCACTGCATCTTTCTTTATTTTCATAAAGCATTATTTTTTCACATAAAACTTGTACAATCGATACACCCCTAAGAACAACAACGATCGTGACAAATTCAACCCCAAAATTGTTCAACTCCTTTCCGCCCAAAATTTCTATGGTCCGGCAGCTACTCGCCTCCCCGGTCTACACCACCTCCGCCGTCCCCACCTCCCCATTCTACTAATGTAATCATACGCTGCCGGCCACCATTTCTGAATCTCTCATTCCCTTTGTTGACATTACCAAAAAGGTTTCGCATTTTTAAAAATCTTAATTTAATCATGAACCATTTATTCCCAGGGAGGGAACAAATCTAAAAATGAATTATAAAACGTAAAAAAATATAGAAAAGTTAAAAAAAAAAAAAAAAGGAATAGGAAAAAATGTGGAAAATGAACCTACTCCCCCACCACCACGTCCACCTCATCGTCTTCCAAGAACTGCCTCACAATCTTGACGCTGGGCTCCACCACACCCCACTCCCAAATCTCCGACTGGGTCCCCTCCGCCGGCAGCGGTGGTCCCCCACCACCATTTTCCCTCATCGCGGCCCTCACTGCCTCCGTCGCATCCAATCTGTGTAGGTCCCCCCCGCCCCTTTCCAGCCGCAATATCTTCTTCACCTGCCTCCTCGCCAACCGCCTCGTATTCTCCTTTATCTCCCTCACCGCCTCCGAATACACCACCTCTCTTCTCCGACTACTCCCATCATCGTCCTCGCCGGAGGAGAATGGCCGGAAATATTTCTCAAACTCGGGGACGCCGATCGCGTTTCGGAGTCCGGTGCCGGGCTCTGACTCGTCGACCTCGCCGGAATCGTAGTATCTCTCGAGTTCCTCCAGCATCCCTGACCCCAGCATCTCGTCCACCCGGATTTCCAAGTATTTATCTAGCACATGACCGGAGACATCGACCCAGAGAAAGCAACATTTGTATCTCAAGTCGGAACAAAATGGGGTGTTCGAAGTCCCAAAGACGTCATGATGGGGTGAGAAGTGGGTGGCGAGGAGTGCGTAGACGAGGGAATTCGAGCCACCGACGAGGAGAGGGATTTTCTTTCTGGATACGATTTCGGTGATGGCAGCGGAGGCATGGGTGCGGTATTGGGAAGGGGTGAGGTCGCCGAGGGAGGAGTGGTATTGGCCGAGGAGGTGGTGGGGGACGGCGAGGCGGTCGCTGAGCGGGAGCTTGTTAGTGGTGATGTCGAGTCCCCTGTAGACTTGCATTTTGTCGGAGTTGATGATCTCGCAGGGGAACCGGGCCGCCAGGTCCAGGGACAGCCTCGACTTGCCACACCCTGTTGCTCCCAATATCACCACCAGCTTGTCTCGCCGGTGAGATTGTCTCTTGGTGGGGGTCACGGGCGTGATGGCGGCGGCGTAATCCATGGAGGGAAGGGGACGATGGCGGTGGTGGTGTTTGCGGCGGGGGAAGGAGGAGAGAAAATGGAGAGTGTTTGTGATGGTGGTGGTGGTAGTTTGGTTTGGAGGGGGAAAGGGGAGTTTCATAGGAGGGTTTTGGGTGGTTAGTGAGGAGGAGGAGAAGGAGGAGGAGCGGGAGATGAGCTGTAAATGGTACATGCGAAATGTGTGGAGGCGTAATATGCGTGTAAACAGCAGCAGGTGGAGGAAGAAGAAGAAGAGAGGAATCTCAACCAGCAGGAGAAACTATGCACAAATCACATTTCTATTTCAGAAACTGAAATCGGACATATATGAGAGGATGATGTACTTGTGTTGGGAAGCTGTCAATGGCAGATATAAAATGGTGGCCGCAGACAGGGGAGAGCTACAAGAAGACTCTGAAATATTTGCGGTTACAGTCAGGTAATTGTCCGATAATAATACGATGAGGTGTGTGTATTTGTTTTCTGTATGTTTCAAATGATGTATGGGGTGTGGTATAGAGCCAGCTGCTCGCAGCAGCTGCGCTGATATTACTGATGATAAGAGAGGATGACACAGAGCACAGACTGTGATTTAGAGATGGATAGGAAAATGAGGAAGTAGAGAGTGGGGATGAAGAGAAAATGAATTTTTTTTTCTTTTTTTCTTTTTTGGGGATGCAGATTGTTGTTGTTTTGTTTCAAAATGTTCCTAAGTCTGAGCGAGGGTGGGGGAGGAGAGGAATGATGGGATGGGGGCATGATGATAGAGCACAGCACAATTTTCTAAAGAGGAATATATGTTGGTCGGTGTCGGTGATTCTTAATCATCTTTCATATCTCATTCCCTATCTAAATACCTCACTCCTTATATAAATAAATAATAATAATTGCATTTTGGGAGGGTGATTAACATCCCTCATGTTCGTTTGGTTTCACTGGCCCCCTCGCCATAATCCAACCTTCTCTTTCGTTTTATTACTACTCGGATACAGTATGACAACAGCAAATTACACTCCTGAGTCCTGATCGAGCAGTTGTATCGGATCATATAAAAATAAAAAATAGGCTGATGATTTGATAGAAAAATAAAATAATGTTGAAAATATGTATTAAAATATATATTAAATTGTAAAAATTCTATAAAGAATGAAAAAATTTGACAAAGATATATTGCCTCTATCCCAATTTAATTATAATATTTTGACTCGACACGAGATTTTTATGTATTTATAATATCCCAATCAATTATTTTTTAACTTAAATTTCTTATTCACATATTTTATTAATTATATATTTATCTAATACTTGATTAAAATATTTAATTTGTGACCAATTAGTAATTTTCTAAACATGAAAAAATAAAAGATAATCATCATTGATAACGTTGTGTGAATAGGTATATTTGTAATTGATATCAAAATAGAACTAATCTATAATTGCTTCTATATTTGACATCAGTTTTAGTATTTACTGTCAAATTATAAAAATAGCATTTGTTTTATCTCATAGTTGGACTTGTTCTTGCATGCTTTTTTTATCACAAATAGTTGTCTGTTATGTGGACCCAAAAAAGGGTAATGTTTTTATTTACATTTATAAAAGAGGATTGGTTGTATTTGTAAGCATAGAGTAAGAAAATTTTCAATTTGAAAATGATGTGTGAACTAAAATTCATCCTCTTTTACATCATTTTTTTAATTCATCTTTTTTTACATCATTTTTCAAGGATAAATAATAATTTCAAGTTCATGAAACTAAACTTTATTCGTGTCAAACTCATTTATCTTTGTTACAACACTTATATTTATGTGTCACGCTAATGTTGATTTCATCTAAGAGAAGGAGCAATAAATATAATAGAAAAAGGAAATTCAACCTTATCTAGATTCAACATTAATCCACGCAATCTATTTTCTTAACATATTAAATAATTATACATGTATTTCTTTAATTTTTATAATGTTACATTTTTATGTATACATATAACTCGTTGTGTCATGATGTTGACAGAGTCAGATAACGGTATAAAACTATATTGCCCATCGGTCATCCATCCATCACGATGTTCGTGGACATTCGTATAGGACTAACTTTGAACTCGATTGAAATAAATCCACTTGGCCAAACTCGGTATTTTAAGAGTTGAAGTTTTGTCCGGGCCACCACTTGAGATCATCCCACTTGGGTATTTGTCACATAACGACACATTATCTTAAATTTTGATTAAGGTAGATACATATATGCTCTCCACATGCATATGTCAACAACATAACGTGGAAGAATAATTAAATGATCAGAATTTGAAGTATTTCTAAACAAGCTCAGGCGATGATGGTGATTGGCTCCAAAACAAAAGATCAACCACTAATGGTCATTGAATAACTGTCTCAACATGTTAATCACAGTCAAGATAAGTCATTTTAACGATAAGCAACTTATTTTTTGATCATGAGGTTTGGGAGTTGATCAATTGACATCTCGATATATATATAAAAAAACAATCAATTTTTTATATATATACAACCGAGGTAAGATTATAGGAGCGTATATTTTGTCTTTCCCATATAGTATATTTAGTGTGATTTTGAGGGTATATTCTTGAAAATGTTGGTCATTGACACCGTGAGGCATGAGCTCATGGATTAGTTTTCTGTCCTAGTTTAAAAGAAATCTGCTTGATGATTGGGCGAAGTCAAGTAATGAGCCAACAAAGTCCAAACCTTTATCCCAGAGGCCCAAAACAAGTACTTTGAGCCCAACGTATTGGGCTTATGCGATAAATGGACCTTTGTCCTTCCGAGTTTGGGTTTCAAACATGATCCAATTCTTGCAGAGGAAAAATACAACGCATACACACATTGAAAAAGCGACTTTGGATTTCGGTTATTACAAGAAAAAACATGGGATTCGTAAGAAAATTAATGGACGGGGATTATATGAGTTTACAAATGTTCGTATAAAGTGAAGAAACAAAGAAGAAATTGTTTGTGACGTAAATCAAACACACCGGCTTCGAAAAATATTGCTAACCAATAACCAATTAACCACTAATCTCTGTAGCCTAAGATTCCCGTTACCCATAAAACAAACAATGCCGTAAGCTCGAGTGGTCCATTAGCTCAAATTTTTTGGCTCAGGCTCCAGACTTGAGCTTTGCCCAACAACGTCCATGGTCCAAACTCTACACCTTGTTGGCGGCCGTACAAAGTTACCAACAACCTCATTCTACGACTTTTGTCCTCGATCAATATAAGACGATTCGTTGTTAAAGTTATCACGCTCATTTCATCTAACCAAAGACACCAATAATTTATACTCCATGAAAACGATCCAAGTGCACCAACCATTTCTCAGAACACACCAAAAACACAAAAAACACACTCGTGCTGGATTTCATTTCAAATCACAAAAAGAACAAGTCCATTACCGTGCTTTCCACTCACCTTTTTTTACATGAACCATTCTGCCCCCACTTTCCGACCAATCCGTACCACAAAATGTCCGACCAACCACCTCCGGTCAAACCCCACCGGAGATCGTAGTCGGTCGGCGGCGGAAGTTCATCAAAAGGGTATTCTCAGAGTAATGAGTAGCTCGAAAAAATTGAGGCTTGAAGGGGTCAGCGATCAGCTGAGGAAAATCGCTGCTTCGAATCTCGATTTTGCTCCGGCGAGGAGAACGGTACGGTCGGCGTTCGTTGATGTGCAACTGGGACTTGATCATTGCTTGTTCAAGGTGGGATTTTTGGGTTTACCCAGGATTCGATTTCGTTATGATTTTGGATCAAATCGATGATTTGAGTTCGTTGAGGGTAGGGAGGGATCAGTTGTGGGATTTATATGTGTTTGTATTTTTTAATGTGTGATTTATGTGGCTGATGCTTGTGATTTCTTTTTTTTTTTGGTTGCTTTAAATGCTGGCTGTTTGGATTAGCTCCCGCTCCCGTCATCTGAGATCAGAACCGAAGAGGTAACGATTTTTCTTGTAGAACTATCGTTTGTCCATTTTTGGTGTCAGAGTAGGTGTCTTTGGTTATTGCGCTGCAAGGATTTAAAACGCATCTTGAGCTATTAGGGTGCCACCGTCCTTGAAAGGCCACAGATTGCAATCCTCATCGACTGTGGAGCTACGCAATATAGTGAATATTTCTAATTTGGAATGATCTGTTTACCATTTTAGCTTTCATTTTTTGTTTGATGGCATTTTTTTTTAAATCTTTGATATGTTGGGACGGTGATGGATGTGTTTTCTTTTTCTTTCGTTTTTTCACATTTGAAGTGGTACGAGGTGAACTCGATTGGCTTGGAAATCTTTTGCAAGAGCTGGTTGCCAAAAGAGGATGAACGGACTAAGGCTGTTGTTTGTTTTTGCCATGGATATGGCGACACTTGCACATTTTTCTTTGAAGGTATGTTGATCTCTTTGCATTAGTTTTGATTTTGGTTGTTGAATTTATGCTGTCGTATGCGTGAATTGTAAGAGCTTGGTTCTCCAGGGATTGCCAGGAAAATCGCTGCTTCAGGATATGCTGTATTTGCAGTAGATCACCCTGGCTTTGGCCTCTCTGATGGATTGCACGGATACATTCCTAGCTTTGATGGTTTAGCTGACAACGCAATTGAACAATACACTAAAATTAAAGGTACCATAAAATACGTCGAGCTTCTGATCTAATTTAAACTTCACTTTGAGCCTTTGACATGACCATGATTGGTGGTCACGGGCGCCTTTGCTGATTGCTCATCTATTATGAGATACAGGAATGCAGGAACTGAGAGGCTTGCCTTTCTTCTTATTTGGTCAGTCCATGGGAGGAGCAGTTGCCATTAAAGTTATCCTTAGCGAACCACATCAATGGGATGGTGTCATTCTTGTCGCGCCAATGTGTAGAGTAAGCTCATGTTTTGCTTCTTTTGGTTGTTGTTCCTGAAGTTTTTTTGGATAAGTCACCTGAGAACATTTCCATGGGTAGCAATGTCTAATACTAATTAATGGTTGCCATTTTCCATTCCTTCAAAATGCTGTCAAGTTGTTGCTGTTAATAACTTGTTATTATTCGTCGATTAGTTCTCATGATTTCACATTGATAGATATCTCTGACATTGAGTATGCTGCCAAGATTGCAGAGGAAGTCATGCCCCCTGAACCATTGTTAAAAGTTGGATACATTTTGTCGAATGTCATTCCAAAAGTGAAGTTTTTCCAGCAAGCTGATCTAGCCGAGCTCGCTTTCAGGGATCCCGTTAAAAGGAAAATGGTTCTGCCTTTCATCCCTTGCCTTAAACATGTTTTAATATTGACGTTTGTACTAATCGCTCCGAGCATGACATTTTCATAACAATCGCACTTCATTGGCTGTGCAGACAGAGTACAATGTGATATGCTATTCTGGGCGGGTGCGCTTAAAAACTGCAATGGAGCTCTTGAAGGCCACTAGTGATATAGAATCACAGGTGGAGAAGGTGTATATCTTACCTCTATTTATGTTTGTTGATTGGTGAAGTATCTGTGGCTTCGAAATAAATTGTTATGCGCCCTTGATCAAAATCCTTTGGCTTTAACCTGAGGTGAACAGTTCTATCATTCAAGATAGAGTTTACACATAGTGTCGATGGTTTTATTACCAGCCGAAGCTGTTACTCCAAGAATAGTTATATTGATTTCTGACTCGAGCTGTTCCTGACTATTTGCTGTGGGGAAAATGCAGATTCGTTCTCCTTTGTTGATTCTTCATGGCGCTGCTGACAGGATCACGGATCCGATGGTGAGTCAGTTTCTGTACGAGAAGGCTTCTAGCAGAGACAAGACCCTGAAGCTATACGAAGGAGGTTATCATTCCATATTAGAAGGCGAGCCGGATGACAGAATATTTGCTGTCTTCGATGATATTATCACATGGCTTGATGCCAGATGCTCGACTACATAGGAATTCCTGTTGAAGAATAATCCTGATTATTCTAGAACAACATAGTGTTCTTGATTATTTTAGAATTTGGTTCAATGCATTTTAGTCTAGTCTAGATACAATGTTTGAGTCCTTTTGTATTCCGTCCTTATCTCTTGTAAACCTATAAATAGGCATGCTATCAAAGTATTGTAGGGTGTCTTGTATTAAAAATAGTATTGAGAGTGTTACAACAATACTTGCGCTTCTCTTCCTCTTGTTGTTTGTTCACCTTTCTCATCAGTGGTATCAGAGCCATCAATCGTAGCCATGAACGGTGGTGGTGCCCAGCCTCAAATTCCTATTTTAGATGGGAAAAATTATGATCGATGGCGTATTCAAATGTCGGTGTTATTTGACTATCAAGAATTACTTGAAGTCGTGGAGAATGGCCTTGACGAGATCGAAGAGAATGCAACGGAGGCGCAAAAACAAGCTCATCAACGTATTTACAAGAAAGACAAGAAGGCGTTGCATTACATTCATCAAGGTGTAAATGATGCGGTGTTTGATAAGATTGCTGGAGCAACCACGTCGAAGCAAGCATGGGATATTTTGGCGAATTCGTTCAAAGGATTTGAGCAGGTGAAAAAGGTAAAACTTCAGACCTTGAGGCGCAAGTATGAATTGCTTGGAATGGAGTCTTCAGAAGATGTTTCTGATTATGTGGGGCGAATACTTGCTTTGACAAACGAGATGAGTTCTTATGGTGAAAAGATTGAAGAAGTAGCCATCATGGAGAAAATCTTGAGGACGCTGACACCTCGATTTGAGCATATCGTGGCAGCGATTGAGGAGTCCAAGGATTTGTCAACTATGACGGTTGATATACTGTCAGGTTCGTTACAAGGACATGAGCAGCGTATGAAGGAGAAGTCAATAGAGAAGCCGGTCGAACAAGCTTTAAAGGCATCTCATGTGAACTTCCACAACAAACAAAACAAAGGCGATCAGGATGGTAACTCTGGAGGATACCATAGTGGAAACAGTTCTCGTGGAAGAGCACGAGGACGAGGACAAGGCCGTGGCCGAGGACGTGGTCGTTATAGTCAAGGAAGAGGCGACTACAACAACAACAATCGTGGAGGTGATCGTGGAGGTTCAAATAGTCATCAATATGACTCATTTGAATTTCGAGGCCGTGGTCGAGGTCAAGGACGAGGACGTGGTCGAGCAAGGTATGATAAGTCAAATGTTAAGTGTTATGAATGCCAAGAATATGGTCATTATGCAAATGAGTGCAAATATAGAGCTAATTATGGCGATGGAGAAGAAGCTCGATTTGCAAAAGAAGGTGCTGGTGATGATTCTCAAGTTCTTTTAATGGTTACGGCGGCAGCAGAAGAACCTGGTTTCTATACATGGTTTCTTGATACGGGCTGCACTAATCACATGTGTGGCAAGAAGGAGTTGTTTGCTGATCTGGATGAGACAGTGAGATCCAGAGTGAAGTTTGCCGATGATAGTACAATACCTGTTATGGGAAAAGGTAAAGTTTTGATAAAATTGAAGAATGGTGATCATAAGTATATCTCGGATGTGTTCTATGTTCCAGATATGAAGTGCAATTTGTTGAGTTTGGGCCAGCTTTTGGAAAAAGGGTTTGATATGCGGTTGCATGACAATCAACTGTCCATGTTTGATCGGCAAGGTACACTCATTCTAAAGGCTCCTCTCTCAAAGAACCGAATGTTTAGAATTGATATTGAGTGTGACTCTCATCCTTGTTTCAATGCGATCATAAAAGATGAATCTTGGTTGTGGCATCTGCGTTTCGGTCATTTGAATTTTGGGAGTTTGAAAACGCTCGCTCAGAGAGGAATGGTTAAAGGTTTGCCTACTATTAATCATCCCGAACAGTTTTGTGAAGGATGTATTTTTGGAAAACAACACCGAGCACCATTTGAGGTTGGAAAAACCTGGCGGACAAGACGACCACTTGAACTGGTTCATTCTGATGTGTGTGGCCCTCTGAATGTTTTGTCGAATGGAAATAAGCGGTACTTTCTTACTTTTATTGATGATTACACTAGAAAAATATGGGTTTATTTTCTAGAAAGAAAGTCCGAAGTGTTTGGTTGTTTTAAGGAGTTCAAGACTCTTGTTGAAAAGCAGAGTGACTGCAGTCTGCAAGTTTTACGTACTGATGGTGGTGGTGAGTATACTTCTAATGAATTTGATGAGTATTGTCAAGAACAGGGAATAGAGCATGATGTGACATTTCCGTACACACCGCAACACAATGGTATTGCCGAGCGAAAGAACAGAACCATTTTGGATATGACGAGGAGTATGTTGAAAGCCAAAGGTATGCCGAATTCGTTTTGGGCAGAAGCTGTTTCATGTACAGCTTATTTGTTAAACAGGTGTCCGACAAGAAGTGTGAAGAATGTTACACCTGAAGAAGCTTGGACTGGTGTGAAACCGAATGTCGAGCATCTCAAGGTGTTTGGCTCTATTGCATATGCCCATGTTCCAGCTGAAAGGAGAAAAAAGTTGGATGATAGAGGAGAGAAGACTGTTTTTATTGGTTACAAGCATGGTGGGTACAAGTTGTTTAATCCCATCACAAAGAAGGTGATTGTTAGCAGAGATGTCATGTTTGCTGAGGATGAAGCTTGGAAGTGGAGTGTTGATGGTCGGAATGACTCTCAACGTACACCCATTTCAATTCCTGATGATGAAGTTTTTCAAGAAATCCCTACTATTGTTAATGAAGAAGTGATGGTGGAACCAGTGGTTGAACAGGGTGATCGGCCTAGAAGAAACAGGAGACCATCTACTCGGTTGGAAGGTTTTGAGGTAATTTCTGACGATGTGATCAATGATGATGGAGATTTGGTACATTTTGCGATGTTTGCAGACAGTGAGCCGGTTAAATTTGAAGAAGCTGTTCAAGACTCAAGGTGGATTCAAGCAATGGAGGAGGAGATTAGAGCGATTGAGAAGAATAAAGTATGGCAGCTTGTGAAAATTCCAAAAGGGCAGAAGGCTATTGATGTAAAGTGGGTTTTCAAGACAAAGATCAAGGCAAATGGTGAAGTTGAAAGGTATAAGGCGAGATTGGTTGCGAAAGGATACGAGCAAAGGCCTGGCTATGATTACCATGAGGTATTTTCTCCGGTTGCTAGAATTGAAACTGTTAGACTGATTATTGCTTTAGCGGCACAAAATCAGTGGAATATTCATCAAATGGATGTGAAGTCGGCATTTCTGAATGGACCACTCGAAGAAGAAGAAGTTGTTTTTTTGAAACAACCACCTGGATTTGTGAAGCAAGGAAGTGAAGATAAGGTTTATAAGTTGAACAAAGCACTCTATGGTTTGAAACAAGCTCCGAGAGCTTGGAACAAGCGTATTGATTCATTCTTCCTTGAGAATGGATTTGAGAAGTGTCCTTCCGAGCATGCTTTGTATGTAAAGACGAGTAAGTCTGGCGATATACTGTTACTTTGCCTTTATGTTGATGACTTGGTGTTTACAGGCAACAGTAGGAGCATGATTGAAGAATTTAAGAAGTCGATGATGCGTGAGTTCGAGATGACTGATCTTGGCTTAATGTCGTACTTTCTTGGCATTGAAGTAGCACAAGGTAAAGATGGAGTTTTTGTGTATCAAAAGAGGTATGCTACAGAAGTACTAAAGAAGTTCAGAATGTTTGATTGCAACCCTGTGAGAACTCCCGTGGAGGTCGGAACAAAGTTAAGTAAAGGTGGTGATGATGCTCAGGTTGATCCAACTTATTTCAGACAGATTGTTGGAAGTCTGAGATATCTTACTTGCACGAGGCCAGATATTGCATATGGAGTTGGTTTGATTAGCAAATACATGGAGTTCCCTCGTCAGTCTCATCTACAAGTGGCAAAGAGGATCTTACGTTATCTCAAAGGAACTTACGATCATGGTATGTTCTACTGCTCATCTAACATGTGTAATCTGGTCGGTTATTCAGATAGTGATTGGTGTGGAGATCTTGATGATCGCAAAAGCACTTC